>VSMD01031527.1:0-70767 GCA_008750895.1 Mirza zaza | reverse complement strand
GCTGATGATATGATATTATATTTAGAAAATCCTAAAGATTCAACCAAGAAACTCCTGGAACTGATAAATGAATTTAGTAAAGTCTCAGGATACAAAATCAGTACACAGAAATCAGAGGCATTCATATACGCCAACAACAATCAAATCAAGAACCAAATCAAAGACTCAATTCCCTTCACAATAACAACAAAGATATTAAAGTACCTAAAAATATACTTAACCAAGAAGGTAAAAGACCTCTACAGGGAGAACTATGAAACACTAAGGAAGGAAATAGCAGAGGATGTAAACAGATGGAAATCCATTCCATGCTCGTGGATTGGCAGACTCAACATCATTAAAATGTCTATACTACCCAAACTGATCTACAGATTCAATGCAATACCTATTAAAATCCCATCAGCATTCTTCACAGATATAGAAAAAATAATTTTACGCTTTGTATGGAACCAAAGAAGACCCTGAATATCAAAAGCAATTCTAGGCAACAAAAACAAAATGGGAGGCATTAATTTGCCAGATATCAAACTATACTACAAATCTGTAGTAATTAAATCAATCTGGTATTGGCATAAAAATAGGAATATTGACCAGTGGAACAGAACTGAGAATCCTGATATAAAACCATCCTCATATAGCCATCTAATCTTTGACAAGCAGACAAAAACATATGCTGGGGGAAAGAATCCCTTTTCAATAAATGGTGCTGGGAAAACTGGATAGCCACTTGTAGAAGGCTTAAGCAGGACCCACACCTTTCACCTCTCACAAAAATCAACTCACGCTGGATAACAGACTTAAACTTAAGGTAGGAAACTATTAGAATTCTAGAGGAAAATATTGGAAACACTCTCCTAGACATCGGCCTAGGCAAAGAGTTTATGAAGAAGTAACAAAGGCAATCACAGCAGCAACAAAAATAAATAAATGGGACATGATCAAACTAAAAAACTTCTGTACAGCCAAAGAAACAGTCATGAGAGGAAACAGACAACCTACAGAATGGGAGAAAATTTTTGAATCCTACGCATCCGATAAGGGGTTGATAACTAGAATATACTTAGAACTCACGAAAATCAGCAAGAAAAAATCAAATAACCCTATTAAAAAATGGGAAAAGGACTTGAACAGAAACTTTTCTAAAGAAAACAGAAGAATGGCCAACAAACATATGAAAAAATGCTCAACATCTCTAATCATCAGAAAAATGCAAATCCAAACCGCAATGAGATATCACTTAACTCCAGTGAGAATGGCCTTTATCAAAAAGACCCCGAACAACAAATGCTGGCGTGGATGCGGAGAAAGAGAAACACTCCTACACTGCTGGTGGGACTGCAAACTAGTTCAACCTCTGTGGAAAGCAATTTGGAGATACCTTAAAGCGATACAAGTGAATCTACCATTTGATCCAGCAATCCCATTACTGGGCATCTACCCAAAAGAGCCAATGACACTCTACAAAAAAGACACCTGCACTCTAATGTTTATAGCAGCACAATTCATAATTGCAAGGCTGTGGAAGCAGCCCAAGTGCCCAACAATTCAAGAATGGATTAATAAAATGTGGTATATGTATACCATGGAGTACTATTCGGCTCTAAGAAACAACGGTGATATAGCAAATCTTATATTTTCCTGGTTAGAGCTGGAACCCATACTACTAAGTGAAGTATCCCAAGAATGGAAAAACAAGAACCACATATACTCACCAGTAAACTGGCATTAAATGAGCAGCACCTAAGTGGACACATAGGTACTACAGTAATAGGGTATTGGGCAGGGGGGAGGGGGGGCGGGTATATACATACATAATGAGTGAAAAGTGCACTGTCTGGGGGATGGTCATGCTGGAGACTCAGACTTGTGGGGGGAGAGGGGAAAGGGCATTTATTGAAACTTTAAAATCTGTACCCCCATCATATGCCGAAAGAAAAAAATAAATAAATAATTTGGGATAAAAAATAAATAAATAAATAAAATTAAAGTGGCAACTTTTACCCAATATGCAATATATATACATTTTACTACAATTTTTTCTTAACTTCAAAAAGAAAAACCTCCTAGAGGACAAAACTCTGATTGCCCTAAGAGGGCTCTGTTTAAATGTCTCATCACTCACCACCTGCGCTGGGGATCTCGGCTTTGATTTCCTTGCAGCTTCTGAGCAGAGGTGGGGACGCAGAAGAGCCAGACCTATGCTCATGCTCAAAGGAAGCATTGGCCACCTCTAGAGAAAATGCAGAGTTTTATTCTCACTGCTGATTTGTCACAAACCCCATCCTCTCCTTGTCACTAGTCCCAAATAATTCCACCCCATGGCAGCAGAGCCTCGCTGCCAGGATGGTAAGGCCCAGAGATATCCAGTGTCATATTCATTCAGCCCATTGGACCCAACACCCAGCACAGGCTTCATGCATTCCTCCCTCCACGTGACCTCACCCCGTGTCCAGCACTGCCCTAACCACTGGGCAGTCGAAGAAATTCAACATCCCCCCAAGAGCTTGCCCCTAGAGGGAGTTGTTGATAAGTCAATAAAAAAATTATATTGAGAAGAATGAATGATAAACACAGACAAGGCCAGGTAAAATGGCTCACAACTATAATCCTACCACTCTGGGAGGTTGAAGTTCCAGGATCACTTGAGGCTAGGAATTCAACACCAGACTGAGCAAGAGTGAGACCCACTCTCTATAAAAAAAAATAGAAAAATCAGCGAGGTATGGTGGTGTACACCTGGAGTCTCAGCTACTTAAGATGCTGAGGCACGAAGGCCACTGGAGCCTAGCAGTATAAGGTTGCAGTGAGCTCGAATGATGCCACTGCACTCTAGCTTGGGTGACAGGGCAAGATCGTATCTCAAAAACCAACAAAACAAAAACAGACAAGCTCAGGAGAGCAAAAGAAAGGCTCTGAGGGAAGAATGGAGAATGGAGAGGCCAGACTGGAGATAGGGCAGTTGTTTGGGAGTAGAAGGGGGCAAGGCAGGGATTGTCTCCTGTCTTAGTGACAGATGTCCTCCTTAGCTTACACGGAGAGAATAAACATGATTCATCAGTAGGAAGAAAAAGAGACTTCAAGGCAGGGAGAAAAGCATGTCCCAGAGCTTGGAGGAAGAAACAAAAAAGGCATAATTCAGCCTGTTGAAGAAATATAAGTAGCTTAATGGTTGAAACACAGGGTGTGAGGTAGGGAGTGGTGGTGAGACTATGGCCAAGAAACTGGCAGAAACACAGAATGAAGAATCTTATATGCTAATATTAAGGCTAAATTATCCGCAAACTATTCTAAATGTCTAGAGGAATGACAATAATTACAAGCTTTGAGGTCAGAGGTATTCATTGGCAAGTAACTCAGTGCCTACTAGTTGAGTGCCCTGGGAATTATACTTAACATATCTGAGCCCCAGTTTCCACATGCCTAAAACAAAGCTAATGAGATGTTTCTGGGAAGATGAAGTGAGAAGATATTTAGAAACAGCCTTAGGCCAGGCGCGGTGGCTCTCGCCTGTAATCCTAGCACTCTGGCAGGCCAAGGCGGGCTGATTGCTTGAGGTCAGGAGTTCGTAACCAGCCTGAGCAAGAGCGAGACCCCGTCTCTACTATAAATAGAAAGAAATTAATTGGCCAACTACTATATATAGAAAAAATTAGCTGGGCATGGTGGTGCATGCCTGTAGTCCCAGTTACTCAGGAGGCCGAGGCAGCAGGATTGCTTGAGCCCAGGAGATTGAGGTTGCTGTGAGCTAGGCTGACGCCATGGCATTCACTCTAGCCTGGGCAACAAAGCGAAACTCTGTCTCAAAAAATAAAAAGAAACAAAATTTACTTATCTCAAAAAGAATAAATAACACTGAAGAAAAATACAAATTTAAAAATGCCATTTGTTACTTCTAGTAAAAAAAAGAAGACTGTGAAAAGAATTTTCTCTGGGCAAAAAGCAGAAAGTGAAATTCCCATGGCAATCGCATGGCCAAGGCCACAAATGTGGGGAGTGGCTGGGAGCAGCCCCATTTTCACCAGAGCCCCTTCAGGGCCTCAAAGAGGCACAGAGCTGGACCCAGACTTGCCTCAGGCAACACCCTCACTATTACAAGCCAGATTCCTCCCACAAGAGGCCAGATATCAGCACTTTGCCTACATCAAGTCAACCTCTGTGCATCTCAGAGCCATTCCCTGTGGCCCAGGAGAGACCAGCATCCTGGGAACCACCCAGCTGGTTTTGTTCCTCTTGAACACTAGAGCTCAGTGGAGGAACCTCTGCCCTGAGGGAGGTGACTCACGTTCACTCCGCCCTCTGGTGGCCACAATGAGGAACAGCAGGAAGCCAAGTTGGGTCATTGTAACCTAAAGAAAACAAGATGAAGGTCACTCTTGTCAGGGTCCATTTTTTCACAGCTGTTGTCCTGGGTCTTTGGCTCCTTGCTTGGACAAATCGCAAGCAGGGCTGGTGCCACTGAGCCATGACAGACACTTAGCACTTCCACACAGCAGCTTCTATTGCGGGCTTTTCAGCATAGAAGTAGAGGCAAAAGTACGTTTCCTGAGGAGAAACAGGTCTGTCTCCGCCAGTGGAGGAGACACTGGGGTTTTGCCACGCTTCTGCTTTTATGTCTATGCCTTCTGATATGCTAAATGGTGGGTGGAATATTCATTATTTTTCCGTGAAAGGGAGGGGCTTTCCTAGAGGTAAAGCCCCTCGCCACTGTTATCCTTATAGGGTAACTTTCAGGAGATGCCATGACATTTGTAAACTGCTATGGTGTTAGTGGGTGTGATTTTTATTATGTTAATGGGGAAAGGGTCACTTTGTGACATGAGCTCCTAGTTCTGCACATGCTCCTGGACAGGAAATGTCCCAAACCACAAATTCCTGCTGATGTGGCTTAGGTTCTACATGCCCATTGGCCTCCTCATTTCTGCCCCCCTCCTCTTTTCCTGAGATTAATGAGGCCCACCTGCACCTGTCCCTAACAACTGTCTTCACCCCATTTTTCTCTACATCCCTGCTCCCACCCCTGTCCGATCCTACAAAGACTCCAAAGCCCCTTGCCTTTGCTTTCAATTCCACACATCCCTGGGACCAAAAGTGACCTCAGCTGAAACCAGGATCCCCCCACTGACACACATGTGCGAATCTCAGCTGAGTTCCCTCCAGCACAGAGAGCTGCCTCCTCCCTCACAGCAGCCAGGAGCTCAGAGTCAGCTGCCCGCTGGGTGGAGCTTCCTCTGCAGAGGCCCCTGATGTGGGTGATGAGCTGGGCCCTTTATGGAGAAAGCCCAGCGGGGCCTGGCCCAGGCTTCCAGCCCACTCTCCCCTGACACGATGCCCAGTGCAGGTGAGGACTCAGGCCAGGTTCTTTACACAGTGATAAGTCATGGAATTAGCAGGCTCTCAAGGACAAATCTTAAAGGTCACCTGCTAGCCTACTAGTGTTGTTCCCACATTTCGGGACTTCATGGACCTGTGTATTTTCCAAAAGGAAAATAGATGAGGAGACTCACAAGAGTTGCTTTGGAGTTTTTGTTTGTGTCTTCCTTTCTTGCAAAAATATTTTAAATTAAATATCTACAATAATCATCATTTCATACAGAAAGGACATTTTAACAACAAAATAGGAAAATGATCATGTCACAGGAAATATAAATCATTAGATTGAATATATACAGTTTCACAGAAAGACTCACTACTTCGTCCTTAATTTTTCCCATTTTTCCACAAACTAGTGAAAATTTACTACAGAGTGCATTTGAGACTAAATCAAATGATTTAGTCAAATGATGTTTCAAACCTCCTGTATCATTCCCGTCCTGATGTCATCCTTCACTTCTTAAACCCTCCCTTCAGCCATAATAGAATTGATCAGGTCCTCCTCAGTGATGGCATATATTACCATACAATGTCATTATAGCACTAATAATATTGCAGTTCTTAGGAAAATACTGTGAATCTCTTTTTGTGAAGCTAATAGTTTCTACCTTTGTAGGATCATAGTACTGGTTTACAAAAAACACTCAGATGTATTGATAGACCAAAATAAAATAGCACCCAAGAAGAAAAGCTCCAGAGAAAATGTAAACTTAGATTAGTACTTTCTTTTTCTGATCTTAAGATGCATTTTTTTCATATTTTAACAGCTTTACCATATTATGCATCTCTTCATTAGTGGTACATAAGTCCTGGAACAACCTACAATTGACAGTATCTAATAGCCAAAATTGTGGATCTATTCATATACCATGGACATTCCACCTTCTAACCATCATCGTCCCACAATCAGTGATTCTGTCCCGGAATTCTACCTCCCACTTCCTTCTGGACCTGTTCCCAATCCATCTCCTCCAAATCCCACGCCCATTGACATTTGTTGAGTTCAAGTCTAGATCAGTTTGGACGCTTTCAACTGTTACTCATACGAAAACAATCTCAAAGTGACTAAACAAAAAGCAAAAACCTCATGAAATCCAAAATCCAGAAGAGAGAGTAGACTCAGGCCTGGGGGGGACTCAGCAGCTTCTCGATGTCTAAGAACCTAGGATCTTTCAGCCTCTCTACCTTGGCTTCCTCCTGTGTCTGAGGACGAGATGGTTATGGGTGTTCCTGGCACCACTTACAAGACAAGGGAGAAGAGGGATCATCTCTTCCTGTGGCTCCTTTTTCAGAGAGAGCAAGCTTAGCTCACAGACCTCCTATACACTTTTCCTCATGTCTCATTGGCCAGAGATGGTCACGTGCTATGCTAGTTTGCTATGGCTGCCATAACAAAATACCACACACTGGGTGGCTTAGACAACAGAAATTTGCCTTCTCACAGTTTTGAAGGCTAGAAGTCCAAGATCTACATGTTGACAGGGCTGGTGTCTTCTGAGGTCTCTCTCCTGGGCTTACAGATGGCCACTTCCTCTCTGTGTCCCCACATGGTCTTTTCTATGTGCTCCTTCGAGGTGGATTTTTCACACGTCTGAAAGCAATGATGACTCCATTGCTATTGGTCAATGCAATATGTATGAACACCTGGCACTTGCCCTCTCTGCCTTTCTCTTGCCTCCTGTGGGCCTTATATGTGTTTTACATCAACTTCCTTGATCATGAATCTTCCATGAGAGGAATTAAAGGGATAACTATAGAACCAACAAAGAATGTTACAGGGTTGACAGTGAAGAGATCTAGAGGAAAGAGAGAGAAATGCTAGAAGATATCAATTGCAGCCGACCGATATTTCCAGTACTCGGCAGCCTAACTTGGGATTGGTGAATATGCCAGAGTTTGAGGCTAGGTTGTGGCTAGTGACAAGCTGGAAACTGTTAGGAGGTGGGGGCAGGGGGGTGTTCATAAATCCGCAAAATGCAATACACCATTACAAGCAATTGTCTACCCTTTGTAAGATCATAAAACAAAGGGATAGAGTATTGCATTTTCTAGATTTAGATTCAGGATCAATGGCCAGTCCATGTCGAAATAATTCAAAGTGTATCAGAGGCATAAAACGAAAACAAACTTCACAGACCATGGGTGCACTGAGACACAACAGTGTGGAAGAAACCCCTCCCCCACACCTCGCTCCAGCCCAGCACCTGCATCTCCAAGTCACTTGGTTTTGTTTTACTGTTCAAAACAAAGAAAGCCTCATTGTAAAAACCAGCACATATACTGAAAAGGATTTAAGCCTTAAATATACAGTTTAATGAATTACAAAAAGACAAATACCTGTATAATTATCATCATGGTCAATAAATAAAACTTTGCCAGCACCCCAGAAGCTTCCCATATGTTGCATCCACATCACAAACCTCTCTCCTTCCCCTAAAGTAATCACTAACCTTATAGTAATCATCACTTCCTTGTGTCGTGTGACATTGTTTTCAGTCTTACAGATTTATAAAACATCTTGATATCCAGTAGAGCAAAGCCTCCTACTTTGTTCTTCTTCAAGAGTATCTCAGTCATTCTTGGTCTTTTGCCTCTATACAAAATTTATAAATTTATTTAAATCATACACACACACACGCACACACACCACTTAGAATTATATTGAATGTATAGATCATTTTGGAAAGCACTGATGCCTTTAAAATATTGCTTGTAGCATATTTCCCCATTTATTTGGATATTCATTGTTTTCTCATAATTATATCTTATAGCTTTTCCATAGGGATTATGTGCATCTTTTATTGCATTTATTCCTAAGTATTTGACATTTTTATGCTATCATAAATGCTATCTTTTTAAATTTCATTTTCTAATGCTTTGATGCTTCTATATAGAAAGAAACTGATTTTGGCCTGTAACCCCACTTGGGGAGGCCAAGGCAGGAGGATCACTAGAGGCCAGGAGTTGAGGACCAGCCTGAACAACATAGTGAGACCCAATCTCTACAAAAATTAAGAAAAATGTTATGCAGGCCTGTGACACACAGCTGTATCCTAGCTAGTTGGGAGGCTGAAGCAGGATTGCTTGAGCTATGATTACTCCACTGTACTCTAGAGCCTGAGTGACAAAACAAAACCCTGTCTCTAAGAGGAAGGAAGGAAGGAGAAGAGGAAGAAGAAGAAGAAGGGGAGGGGGAAGGAAAGGGGAAGAGAAAGGGAAGGAAGGAGGGAGGGAAGGAAGGACAGAGGGAGGGAGAGAAAGAAAAAAAAGGAAGGAAGGAATGAGAAGAGGAAGGAGAAGAAGAAGAGGAGGGGGAAGGAAAGGGGAAAAGAAAGGGAAGGAAGGAGGGAAGGAAGGAAGGACAGAGGGAGGGAGAGAAAGAAAAAAAGGAAGGAGCAAAGAAAGAAGGAAGGGAGAGAGAGAAAGAATAAAAGGAAGAAAAAAGAGAGAGAAAGAAGAAAGAAAGGGAGAGAGAGAGAAAAGGATGGAGGAAGGCAGAGAAAGAAAGAAAGAAAGAAAGAAAGAAAGAAAGAAAGAAAGAAAGAGAGAGAGAGAGAGAGAGAGAGAGAGAGAGAGAAAGAGAGAAAGAAAGAAAGAAAGAAAGAAAGAAAGAAAGAAAGAAAGAAAGAAAGAAAGAAAGAAAGAAAGAAAGAAAGAAAGAAAGAAAGAAAGAAAGAAGGAAGGAAGGGAGGAAGGAAGGAAGGAACTTTCATGTCAACTTTGCAACCAGCAAACATTCTCTTTTTTATTCATTCTAATATTGATCTGTAGGTTATTTTGGATTTTCTGCATATCAACTATATAATCTGAAAAATTATAACTATTATTTCCTCCTTACCAATTTGTATTCCTTTCAGTTTGTTTCTTGCCTTACTACACTGCGGTTACCTTCAGTGTAATGTGGACTATCAGAGAAGAAACTGGTTATCATCCTTTCTTTTCGCAAAGGGAATGATTTTGATGTGGCACAATTAAGTATGATGTTGCCGTACCTCTTTATATAAATAATCAGTATGAGATTAAGAAATTCCCTTATTACTCACCAAACTAGGAATGGAAGGCAACTTCTTCAATTTAATGAAAAGCCTCTACAAATAATGTACACTTAACATTGTACTTAATGGTGGAAGACTAAACACCTTCTCTCAAAGAATGGGAACAGGGCAGGGCAAGGATGTCTGCTCTCATCACTTTTACTCACCATTGTCCTGGAGGTCCAGAGCACAAAGACTGAGAAGGAAAAAGTGATTCTGGGATGTCAGCCAAGTGATCTGGGGTTTAGTCAGGGTTAGGAAACTGTGCACTGGGAAAGGAAACTGAGGCCTGGCTGCACACACGGGGGCAGCACAGCCAGGGGTCAGGCCAGATACAGTATCCAGATTAGGGTTGATCCTAGCCCTTGGTAGCCTGGTCCACTAGAGAGCAAGACTGACCCTCCTGATGCAAGCCCCACTAGATAGCTTGACCAAGGCTCCAGGCCTCAGCTGTCTTACAGACTGTTGCCTTGAAGATTGCTTCAGATGCTGGGGAGGCAACACTCTTCAAGACAACTGAGGCCTGGAGCCTCTGTTGAGCTACCAGGCAACTCAGAGGAATTGATTAGGGACCTTGCGAGTCACTGTCTCTGTAAGGCTTGGTCGGATTACAAACAGAGCAGTTTTCACTATAAGAATGAAATGGTTGGAAAGGAGGAAGGAAGGAAGGAAGGAAGGAAGGAAGGAAGGAAGGAAGGAAGGAAGGAAGGAAGGAAGGAAGGAAGGAAGGAAGGAAGGAAGGAAGGAAGGAAGGAAGGAAAGAAAGAAAGAAAGAAAGAAAGAAAGAAAGAAAGAAAGAAAGAAAGAAAGAAAGAAAGAAAGAAAGAAAGAAAGAATTTCCCTTCTTATACTAGTTTTCATCATGATTGAATGTTCAAAACATTCATGAATGATATTTTAACATGAATGTATGTCAAATGGTATCGGTCATCGTTTTACATCTGTCAATATGATAGATGTATTCTTTTTATCCTATTGTTATTCAAGAGAGTTTCATTCATTGATTTTCTAATGCTTTGGTTTTTCTTTTCTTGACTTGTTTTTGTTTTAAAGACACTCTGACTCTGTTGCCTGGCTAGCTCACTGCAGCCTCCAACTGCTGGGCTCCAGGGATCCTCCTGCCTCAGCCTGACAAGTAGCTAGGACTACAGGTGTGCACCACCATGTCCCGCTAATTATCTTATTTGTTGTAGAGATTGGGTCAGGCTCTTGCTTAGGCTGATCTCAAACTCGTGTCCTCAAGTGATCCTTCAGCCTTGGCCTCCCAAAGTACAAGCATTACAGGAGTGAGCCACCACACTCAGTCTGAGGTTCTAATGTTAAAGCAAACTTGCATTCTTGGAATAAACTCAACTTGGTAATCACAGATTATTTTATGTATATATATATATATATATAAAGCTTGACAGTATTTTACAGAGAAACTGGGCATCTGTAGTCATGTCTAAGATTTGTCTATTATTTTCCTTTCTCATACTCTTTTGTGAGGTTTTGCTCTGACCGTTATGCTAGCTTTATAAAGTGAGTATGTAGTAGGCTCTATTTGAATAAATTGGGAGTTACTTCTTCTTAGAAGGTTTCTTTGAACTCCTAGAACCTGAACTTTAATTTATGGTAAGCTTCTCAATCTTTGATTGTAAATAGAGCTCCTGTTAACTAGTGACTATACTCAACATTCCTGGCCCCCAAAATAGGGAAGATATTCCACACTAAGCAATTCTCCAGTTATTGGTAGATACAGGCATGGTGCCCTACAATTTAACTCAATTCCGACAATTCTACCTGGAGACAGAAGAGACCCTGCAGGGTAGGAGATCAGGTCACATGACTGTTCCTCCATTCCTCATGCCAGTCACAAGTCCAGGTCTCCCATACTTTCACCGACCAGCTATACATGGGAGATTCCCACAATCCCCTTCTCGAGGTCAATGAGTTCCTAGAATGGCTCACAGAACTCAGGGAAACCAATGCAAACTCATTGAGGTCGGCAGGAGGCTCATTGTACCCTAGCACACGTCCTCAGGCTGCATTTTGAATCACTGATCCAGTACAAACTCCTCCTGATGCTTCAATACCTGCTCCATCATTCCAGTCTCAGTGTCATTCCCAGGCTCTTGAGCAAAAACGATACACACAACTCTCCTCCCTCACCAGTGGAAAGGATGACTTCCTCCTAGGTGTTGCATCAATCATATATTGTGTTACTAACATATAAACACAGTAGGAAGACATTTTCACTGTTTACAGGTCTTTCACACCAGTTCTCAGGAAAAGGTTTAAGAGGCCCTAGATTTGTTAAGCTAACATTTTGTGTGCTTGTAAATAAAGAGTATTGAATTATATATTTCCGGATACATGGAAAAAATGAAATACAACTCTATCCAACTACAAGACACATATTCAAATAAAATGTGTACCTTCTACAGCACTATATTTATATATCTCTGATATTTAAGGCATCTTCATTCAATGGCATGACTGTAAGTCACTGTCCATTGGTGACTGAATCAAACTCCAGTGCCTCTCCTGTCCTCATTGGAGGAGAGGGGGACAAAAGTTTCAACCCTCTAGTTCTCTAGTTGGTTTCCCTGACAACCAGCCCCTCACCCATAGGGACTATCAAAAAATCAGCTCATTAACATTAATTCGGGCACGGTTAAAGGGGCTTATTATAAGTAACACAAGATACTCCTTTCACTTTTATCACTTGGACGATTTTTCATTTTTTCCTTCTCACCTCTGTTACCCCAGCTAAGTTGCAGTGGCGTCATCACAGCTCTCCACAACCACAAGCGGCTGGGCTGAAGCTATCCTCCTGCCTCACCCTCATGAGTAGCTCGCACTACAGGTGTGTGTCTCCATGCCTGGCTAAATTTGTAATATTTAGTACAGATAAATCTTGCTATGTGGCCCAGGCTAGTCACACAGTACTGACCTCAACTCATCCTCCTGCTTCGGCCTCCCAAACTCTTGGTATTAGAAATGTGTGCCAACAAGCCAGGTCACTCTGGAGCTATTTCAGGAATGGGGAGCAACTACCAAATATTATAACAAACAGGTTTGATGTCTATCCTGGTTGCATCTATCACCATGGGTCGTAAAAAGGGAACATGGTCTCCAACTCACAAGCGTACAACTTAATGTTTTTTGACTTTATGATGGCATAAAGTAGACACCATACTTGGAATACTCATACAACCATTCTATTTTTCATGTTCAGTACACTATACAATAAATTACATGAGATATCCCAGACTCTATTTTAAAAATGGGTTTTGCATTATTTCATTTCGTGCAACCATAGGCTAATGTAACTATGTTGAGCACATTTACGGCTGGGCTCAGCTATGATGTTCACTAGGTTAGCTATATTAAACACATTTTAAACTTACAGTATTTTCATCTTATGAGGGGTTTACCAGGATATAAATCCATCTTAAGACAAATGGCATCTGCATTTCTTAACTTTCAAGCATGTCAGGATTTTCTAGTTACCTTTCTTCATGGATTTCAGTGTAAGTGCATTGTGATCAGAGAACATACTTTCAATGATTTCAATCATTTGATATTTGGTAAGCCTTGTTGTGACCCAGTGCATAGTAAATATTTTGGAAGTTTCCTAGTGGTATCTACAAAGGATGTATACTCGGCAGTTGTAGCATGCAGTGTTCTGTGTATGGCCACTAGGTCAAGTTTCTTCATCATGCTGTTTGAATCTACTGCATCTCTACAGGTTTTTCTCTGCTTGCTGTATTAATTACTGAGAGAAATAGTTTAAAATCTCCCACTATGGTCTTGGATTTGTACATTTTTCTTTGTAGTCCTGACAATGTTTGCTTTTTCTACTTTGAGACTATATTGTTGGTATGTAGAAACTCAGAATTGCCATATTCCTGAAGATTTAATTTTTCACTGTATGAAATAACTCTCTTTATAGCTAGGTTATTAGCAGCTCAATGAAAACTTCCAACCATTGGAAATGCCAGAAGGGTGAACCTCCAGAAGGCTGTCAATAAGAAATCTCAAAGCACAGACACAGCAAAGGAGCCCGTGACTTCAGCTTTCTCCAGCACAAGGATGGGCAATTCAGAGGAAGTTGCTGAGGGACACTGTAAGTCACCATCATCACCATTAATCTCAGAAGTCGACAACACTGAGAGCACACTGGGAGTTCTAGCCCTACCAAGTAAGTCCTACCACCTACAAATGACAATGGGTCGTATTTTTCTTTTTTTTTGGCAAGTGAAAACATATTTTAAATCAAATATAACAATGATGTCACAAAAGAAAATATATGTTAATGACAGCAGATGAATGTCATCATCTCAAGATAAATGTATACTTTTCATCTTAAATAAATTCATTTTTATAAAAAATAATATGTCTCATTATTTTTCTCATTTTGCAATAAACCAATGCAAACTCATTCAGGTTGAGAGGAGGCTCATTCTATGGTACCACTCGTCCTCAGACTGCATTTTGAATACTGATCCGGTACAAACTCCTTCTGATGCTTCAATACCTGCTCCATCATTCCAGTCCCAGTGTCATTCCCAGGCTCTTGAGCAAAAACATTACTAACACCTCTCCTCCTTCACCTGTGGAATGGATGACTTCCTCCAAGGTATTGCATCAATCCTATATTGCGTTATTAACATCTTAACACAGTAGTAAGACCTTTTCACTGTTTACAGGTCTTTCACAGCAGTTCTCAGGAAAAGGTTTAAGAGGCCCTAGATTTGTTAAGCTAACACCTTGTGTGCTTATAAATGAAGAGTATTGAATTATATGTGTCTGGATACATTGACAATAGAAAATACAACTCTATCCAACTACAAGACACATATTCAATTAAATGTATACCTCCTATAGCACTATATTTAACACTCTTAAATCTCTGATATTTAATGCATCTTAATTCAATGGCATGATTGATTAAGTCACTGTCCATTGGTGACTGAATCAAACTCCAGTGCCTCTCCTGGCCTCATAGGAGGAGGGGGCGGCAAAAGTTTCAACCCTCTAGTCTTCTGGTTAGCTTCCCTGGCAACCAGCCCCTCACCCACAGGGACTATTACAAAATAACCTCATAAACATTAACTTGGGCATGATTAAAGGGGGCTTGTTATGAGTAAAACAGGATACTCCATTCATTTTTATCCCTTGGAGGATTTTTCTATTTTTTCATTTTTGGCTCTGTTACCCAAGGTAAGGTGCAGTGGCGTCATCATACCTCTCTACAAGCACAAGCTGGTGGGCTGAAGCTATTCTGCTGCCTCACCCTCCTGAGTGGCTCACACTACAGGTATGTGCCACAATGCCTGGCTAATTTTGTAATATTTTGTACAGATGAATCTTGATATTTGGCCCAGGCTGGTCACACAGTCCTGACCTCAACTCATCCTCCTACTTTGGCCTCCCAAACTTCTGGTATTACAGATGTGTGCCAATAAGCCAGGTTCTCTGGAGCTATTTCAAGAACTGGGATCAATTATCAAATGTTATAAAAAATACGTTTCATGTCTATCCTGGTTGCATCTTTGACAAGGGGTTTTACAAAGAACATATGGTCTCCAATTCACAAGGGTTCAGCCTATAGTTTTTTGACTTTATGATAGCATAAAATAGAAACCATACTTGGAATACTCATACAACCATTCTCATTTTCATGTTCAGTACACTATGTAATAAATTACCTGAGATATCCCAGACTCTATTTTTAAAATGGGCTATGTATTATTTGATTTTGCTCAACCATAGGCTAATGTAACTATTCTGAGCACATTTATGTCTAGGCTAAGCTATGATGTTCAGTAGTTTAAGTATATTAAATATATTTTCTTTTTTTTTTCAAATGAGCCTAATGCAGTCTTTTTTTTTATTTCTTAATGCTACAGAAAAACAGGTTATACTCATGATAAGATTTGTGTAAGAATAAAATGAATTATTAAATGAAATTTCAAATTACATTATCCGAGGATTCACAGGCTCCAGCATGGCCTTTGTGGTTTCCTTGGAATGGACAATCAAACCCTAAATATATGGTCCAAATGAACTTTAGCGTCCAGGCCTATTACCATTAGCAGGTATTTTGTGTTTTTTGCTTTTGAGACAAGGTCGTACTTTGTCATCCAGACTGGAGTCTAGTGGAGCAATCATAACTCACTGCAAACTTGACCTCCAGGCTCAAGTGATCCTCCATCCTCAGCCTCCTGTGTAGCTGGGACTACTATGGGGAAACTCTTGCCGAGCTACCAACTCAAACTTCCTACCACTGTCTTGAACAGCCCAACCCCCAACACAAAGATCACCCAGCACAGCCTTGAACATTGGCAACCACAGTCGAGCAAGACAAAGCAGAAAAGCTGCATTATAGATTTGTAGTGCACCTGTTCCTCCCCCTAATGCATTCACATTCCAAAGTAGGAAAATATTAAGCAGGAGAGTTCCCAGCAAAGAACAGGCATCCTGAAACCAATTAGCTAGCCCTGAGTCAAGAAAAGAGGTTTCAGATGATAAGAAACTAGCAAAAGAACCCTAGCAACATATAAAAACAGAACAATTCAATCCCACAAGGGATCACAATGGAGGCACACTAGTGAACTCAAACCACAAAGAAATTGCCAAAATGTAAGACATGGAATTCACAGTATGGATGGCAGATATGGGAATGGAATTGGAGACAAAGTAGAAAATTGACAGAAAGAAGCCAAAAAAATATTTCAGGAAATTAATGAAAAAGTCACTAAAGAGCTAGACAACATAAAAAAGGATATCATAGAACTTAAAAAATGAGAGAGTCATTTAGAGAATTTCAAAACACAACAGAAAGCTTCAGCAACAAACTAAACCAAGAAGAAGAGAGAATATCACAGCTTATAGACAAGGGTCTTGAGCTAACCTAGTCATTTAAAGAGGCAGAGAAGACAACAAAAATGGCAGAGCAATCACTTAGAGAGATATGCAAGGTGAACTAACATACAAATTATAAGTATCCATGAGAGAACTAACGTACGAATTTTAAGTATCCCTGAGGGAGAAGGAGAAATAGCTAAAAGCATGGAAAATCTATTCAAGGGAATTAATTATTAAGGAAAACTTCCCTGGTATCATCAGAGATCCAGATAGCAGGATACCAGATGGTCATCAAACACAAGGAAGATTCATAACAATTAGGACATCTCCAAGACATATTAGCAATCAGCCTGGCCAAAGTCAAAATGAGGAAGAAAATCCTACAAGCAGCTAGATGTAAACAACAGCTGACATACAAACCAAAACCAATCAAGATAACAGGAGACTTCTTAACAGAAACCTTACAAGCCAGAAGGGAGTGGGGCCCCATCTTGAATCTTCTAAAACAGAACAATTCCCAGTCTAGTATTTTGTATCCAGCAAAACTAAGTTTCACAAGTAATGGAAAAATTAAGTCTTTAACAGATAAGGAAACACTGATAGGATGTGTCATCAACAGATCTGCCCTGGAGGAAATACTCAGAACTCCATCATACGCGAATCAGTACAAGACATAACCACCAGTGTAAAATTATCCAAAAAAGCTAAAGCTCACAACTCTTATAAAACAATAGCACAAGAGGGAAAACAAAGCAATAAGATACTGTCCCTTGTTGTATCACCACGTACATGAACTCCCACACACTTAAAACAAATTCTACCAGAGCCAAAAAAGGAAATAAATAGTAGCATTGTAATTAGTGGGGACTTCCACACCACACTGTTAGAGCTGCACAAATCATCAAAGAAGAAAATAAATACAGAAACACTGATCTTAAATGGGACCCTAAAACAAACGGACCTAACAGACATTTACAGAACAACCTACCCCAAAATTACTGAATATACATTCTTCTCATCATCACGTGGGACATTCTCCAAGCCTTTATTTTAGCCCACAATACATGTCTCAACAAATTCTAAAAAATTGAAATCGTACCATCTATCTTCTCAGACTATAGTGGAATAAAACTAGATATCAATTACAAGACTGACACTCAATTATACACATCGGCATGGAAATTAAACAACCTGCTGCTGAACAATTATTGGGTCAATAATTAAAGTCATATGTAAATCACAAAGTTCCTTGATCTGAATGACAAAGGGGACACAAGTTATCAAAATCTATGGGATTTAGCTAAAGCATTTCTAAGAGGAAAACTCATAGTCCTAAATGCCCACATCAAAATGTCAGAAATATCATACATTAACAACCTAATATCACATCTCAAAGACCTACAGAAGGAAAACCAAACAAAAGCCCAAGCCAGAAGAAGAAAACAAATAACAGAGTCAGAGCAGAACTAAATGCAAAGGAAAACAACAACAAAATAATACAAATGCTCAGTGAAACAAAAAATTGGTTATTTGACAAGATAAACAAAATTTATAGCCTTCTTGCTAAATTAATCAGAAATAAAAGAGAAAGAACCCAAATGAGCTCAATCAGAAATGAAAAAGGAGATATTACAACTGATAACGCAGAAATGCACAACATCGTTCATGAATACTACGAAAATCTCTACGCACATAAACTACAAAATGTAGAGGAAATTGACAAATTCCTGGAAACACACAACCTTCCAAGACTCAATCAGGAAAAAATAGAACTCCTGAACAGACCAATAATGACCAGCAAAATTAAAGCAGTAATAAAAAGTTTTTCAATAACAACAAAAAACAGCCCCAGACCAGATGGATTCAAAGCCAAATTCCACCATGCTTACAAGGTATCCATAGTGCAGAAATGATAACATAACTTTGAGAAGAAGGAAACCTTCCCCAACTCAGTCTATGAAGCCAGTATTACCCTGTTATCAAAACCAGGAAAGGACACAACAAAAAAATAAAACTATAAAAAAAAGTCCCTTATGAATATAGACACAAAAATCCTCAATAAAATACCAGCAAACTCAATGCAAAAGCACAGCAAAAAAGTAATCCACCATAACCAAATGGACTTCATCCCAGAAATGCAAGGTAGGTTCAACATATGTAAACCAATAAATGTAATTCACCACATAACCAAAAGCAAAAACAAAGACCATATGATCATCTCGGTAGATGCAAAAAAACGCATTCGACAAAAATCCAGCTCCCTTTCATGATAAATAGCCTCAACAAACTAGACATAGAAGAAATATATCTCAAAATTATAAAAGCCATATAAGACAAACCCACAGCAAACATACTAACTGGGGAAAAGTTGAAAGCATTCCCCGTAAGAACTGGAACAAGACAAGTATATCCACTGTCACCACTTCTATTCAACATAGTACTGCAAGTACTAGGCAGATCAGACAAGAAAGAAATCAAGGATATCCAAATTGGGAAAGAGGAGGCCCAAATATTTCTTTTTGCTGATGATATGGTCTTGTATCTAGAAAACCCCAAAGGTTCCACCAAGAGACTCCTGGAATTGATGAATAAATTCAGCAAAGTCTCAGAATACAAAATCAATATACACAAATCAATAGCATTTCGATATGCCAATAACAGTCAAGCTGAGAGTCAAATAAAAGGCTCAATTCAAAATACCAATTTTGGCACATTCAAAATACCTGCAAAGAGAATAAAATACCTAGGAGTATGCCTAACCATGGAAGTGAAAGATCTCTATAAGGAGAACTATGAGACACTGAGGGAAGAATTTGCGGACAACGCAAATGGAAAAACATATCATGTTCATGGATTGGTAGAATCAATATTGTGAAGATATCTATACTATTAAAAATGGTTTACAGATTCAATGCAATCCCCATCAAAATACCAATGGCCTATTTCACTGATCCAGAAAAAAAATTACTTTCACACTTTGTTTGGAACAAGAAAACAGCCCAAATAGCGAAGGAAATCCTAAGCCAAAAGAACAAAGCTGGAGGCATCACATTACCAGACTTTATACTACAAAACTATAGTAACCAAAACAGCATTGGATTGGTACAAAAATAGAGACATAGACCAATGGAACAGAATAGAGAACTCAGATATAAAACCATCTACCTACAACCAACTGATCTTTGACAAAGCAGACAATAAGATACACTGGGGGAAAAAAGCCCTATTAAATTAATGATGCTGGGAAAATTGGATAGCCAAAGGCAGAAGACCCTATCTATGACCACATAGAACCCCTATCTATCACCACTCACAAAAATTCATTCAAGATGGATAAAAGACTTACATGGAAGGAGTGAAACCATAAGAATTCTAGAACAAAAAGTAGGACAAAAATCTTTTAGATATTGGCCTAGGCAAAGAATTTATGACAAAGACCACAATGGCAATTACAGCAATAACAAAATAAATCAATGGGACTTGATTGAATTAAAAGCTTCTGCACAGCTATGGAAATAATCAACAGAGCAAATAGACAAAATACAGAATAGAAGAAAATATTTGCAATCTGCACATGTGATGAAAGGCTAATATCCAGAATCTAAAATCTGGAACTCAAACAAATCAGCAAGGCAAAAATAAACAATTCCATTAAAAAGTGGGCAAAACATGTGAACCAAAGTTTTTCTTTTTTTTATTTCTTTTTTTTATTTTAGTGTATTATGGGGGTACAAGTGTTAATGTTACTTATATTGCCCATGCCCCCCTCCCCCCTCGAGTAAGAGCTTCAAGCATGTCCATCCCCCAAACGTTGCACATCTTACTCATTGTGGTTGTATACACCCATCCCCTCCTCTCCCCTCCCACCCTCCCAACACCCAATAAATGTTACTACTATATGTGCACTTAGGTGTTGATCCGTTCATACCAATTTGCTGGTGAGTACGTGTGGTGCTAGTTGTTCCATTCTTGAGATACTTCACTTAGTAGAATGGGTTCCAGCTCTATCCAGGAATATACAAGAGGTGTTATATCACCGTTGTTTCTTAAAGCTGAGTAGTACTCCATGGTATACATATACCACATTTTATTAATCCACTCATGAATTGATGGGCACTGGGTTGTTTCCATAGCTTTGCAATTGTGAATTGTGCTGCTATAAACATTCAAGTGTGGATGTCTTTTTCATAAAGTGACTTTTGATCTTTTGGGTAGTTGCCCAGTAGTGCAATTGCTGGATCAAATGGTAGATCTACTTGTATCGCTTTGAGGTATCTCCATATTGCTTTCCACAGAGGTTGAACTAGTCCTGCAGTCCCACCACTGCAGTCCCAACACTGCAGTCCCACCAGCAGTGTTGCAGTGTTCCTCTCACTCCCCATCCATGCCAGCATTTGTTGTTTGGGAACTTTTTGATAAAGGCCATTCTCACTGGGGTTAAGTGATATCTCATTGTGGTTTTGATTTGCATTTCCCTGATGATTGGAGATGTTGAACATTTTTTCATATGCATGTTGGCCATTATTCTGTCTTCTTTTGAGAAGTTTCTGTTCATGTCCTTGGTCCATTTTTTGATAGGGCTGTTTGATTTTTTTCTTGCTGATTTTCCTGAGTTCTAAATAGATTCTAGTTATCAGCCTTTTATCAGACGTGTAGCTTGCAAAAATTTTCTCCCATTCTGTGGGTTGTCTGCTTGCTCTTTCAGCAACAAAAATAAACAAATGTGACCTAATGAAATTAAAAAGCTTCTGCACAGCCAATGAACAGATGTTTTTCAAAAGAAGATAAACAAATGGCCAACAAACATATGAAAAAAAAGCTCAACATCCCTAATCATTAGGAAATGCAAATTAAAGCCACAATGACATATCACCTTACTCCTCTTAGAATGCATTTTATTAAACAGTTCAAAAACAATAGATGCTGGTGTGTATACACAGAGAAAGGAACATTTATGTAGTGTTGGTGGGACTGCAAATTAGTACAACCCCTATGGAAAACAGTATGGAAATTTCTTAAAGAACTAAAGTAGACCTACAATTTGCCCTGTCAATCCTAATATTGGGTATCTGGGTACCAAAAGAAAAGAAGTGATTTTATCAAAAATGCACCTATACTCAAATGTTTATTGCAACAAAATTCCCAATTGCAAAGATCTGGAGTCAACCCAAGTGCCCATCAATTCATGAGCGGATTAACAAAAGTAGTATATGTATACTGTGGAATATTATTCAGCTGTAAGAAACAAAGATGATATAGCCCCTCTTGTATTTTCCTGGATACAACTGGAACCCATTCTACTAAGTGAAGCACCCCAAGAATGGGGGAAAAAAATCTCTTTAAGGTATCTCCATAGCACTTTCCACAGAGGTCGCAAGAGTTTGCAGTCCCGCCAGCAGTGCAAGAGTGTTCCTATCTCTCTGCATCCATGCCAACATTTATTGTTTTGGAACTTTTTGATAAAGACCATTCTCACTGGAGATAAGCGATATCTCATCGTGCTTTTGATTTGCATTTCCCTAATGACTGGAGATGTTGAGCATTTTTGCATATGTTTTTTGGCCATTATTCTGTCTTCTGAAAATTTCTGTTCATGTCCTTTGCCCACTTTTTGATAGGGTTGTTTGATTTTTCCTTGCTGATTTTCTGGAGTTCTAAATAAATTCTAATTATCAGCCCTTTATCAGACATGTAGCTTGTGAAAATTTTCTGCCATTCTCTAGGTTGTCTGTTTGCTCTCATAACAGTTTCTTTGGCTGTGCAGAAGCTTTTCATTTGATCAGTTCTCATTTATTTATTTTTGTTGTTGCTGTGATTGCCTTTGGGGTCTTCTTCATAAATTCTTTGCCTAGGCCAATGTCTAGAAGAGTATTTTGAATGTTTTCCTCTAGAATTCTCATACTTTCACACCTTAGAATTAAGTCTGTTACCCAGCATGATTTGATTTTTATGAGACGTGAAAGATGTGGATCCTGCTTCAGCCTTCTACAAGTGGCTATCCAGTTTTCCCATCACCATTTATTGAATAAGGATTCTTTTCCCCAGTGTATGTTTTTGTCTGCTTTGTCAAAGATTAGATGGCTACATGAGGATGGATTTATAACATGGTTCTCTGTTCTGTTCCACTGGTCAATGTCGCTGTTCTTGTGCCAGTCCCGAGCTATTTTATTCCTATAGCCTTGTAGTATAGTTTGAAGTCCAGTATATTGATACTGCCCATTTTGTTTTTATTGCCTTGGGTTGCTTTTGCTATACGGGATCTTCTGTGGTTCCATACAAAGTGTAAAATTATTTTTTCTATATCTGTGAAAAATGATGATGGAATTTTAATAGGGATAGCAGTGACTCTATAGATCACTTTGGGTAGTACAGACATTTTAACAATGTTGATTCTACTGACCCACAAGCATGGTATGGTTTTCCACCTGTTTACGTCCTCTGAAATTTCCTTTCTCCACATGTACTTTCTAATGAATTAGAACTCCCCAATGGATACACAAGTGCACAGAGGAAAGTAAACATCATTGGAAATCAAGCATGGTGGAGGAGGGAGGAGGAGATGGGCAAAAACCCACCTAAGGGGTATAATGAAAACTATTCAGGTGATGGGCACATTTTTAGCCCTGACTCAAGCCATGTAACAAAAACATTTGCACCACCCCTAATATTTTGAAATTTAAAAAAAAGAAGGAAGATAAAAAACCTAGAATAATAAAAAAACCTGTTTGTTATTTCTATAGACAAAACCAAGATAAATTACCAGTGTTTTAATAAATTGCTTACATGTACGACTATCCTTGCCATATCTCGGATGTTTCCCTCCCTACCACTACATTCTGTGACTCAGGAAACACCTCTTAATTTTCTTCACATCTGCCTCAGATTTACAAAAATGACGGCACAGTGATTCTTAAACACTTGTGTCCTGAATTTCTTTTTCATGAGTGAGTGAAATTAAATTGAAATAGACTTCCAAAAACCTTCAAAAAATTCAATATAATATGAACTAACATACATCAAGCAGTTGCTAGAAGCCAGGCATTCTTCTGCAGGCTGTACAAGTTATTCCATTTAATTTTTATGAAAACCACATGTGACATGAAAAACACACATGAAAACTTTACTACTATACTGCTATTATCTGTTTAACAGATAAAAAAGCCTGAGACACTGATACATAAAAACCCTTTCAAGAGTCAAGTGAATATAGGGAGCCAGGATATGTACTAACTGCACTTGATTCCAGAGCTTGGACCTTGAACAACTTCACTCTACAGATGTGAGGCATGATGAGTATAATGACAGGTGAAAACTTTCCCAGCTCAGAGATCTCTGTGGTCACTGCAGGGTGGAAGGGAGAATGAAGGTAAAGTCGCCTTCTCAGAGAAGTCCTCCCTAACATTCATTTCTGGATTCGGGGCTGCTCCTCTGTGCTCCCACAGATCCCTGGGAGGCTCTCCTATGAAATCTTCACACCCCCCACCAAAGGGACTCATGGGTTCTGCCACCTGCAGATTTAGAATTGGGTTCATCTGTCTTCTCTATCACTATATTCCCAGCACCTTACCCAGGAGATAGTACACATTCAGTAACTTTCATTGGAATGACAGAAAAAAAGAATATGTGAAAGAGAAAACAATGTTCACTCGCCTGTCCCACCACTGTTCTGTGCCCTCCCGGGCAACACTGCCTAGCACACAGCAGGTGAGTCACCCACATAGGAACACTGGTGAGAGGTGAAAACATAGGTTTCTTATTGTCTGCTCTAGTTGGAGGAAGGGCAGCTGGGAGTGATGACGGGCAGAGACATCTGTGTTTTAGAATAGAGAATTGGGCAAGGAATAAGAGAGAAGGCAGGAAAGATAAGGCAGCAGAAAACAAGTAAAATACTACAGAGAGAATAATGACAATTTCTAACCCAGGTCCCAATAAATCTGGTTTAAACAAAGAGAACCCTCCCAAACATTTTAAGACAAACTTCTTCAGCTTCCTCTTTCCTTTCTTTTTCCCTCCTCTGCTTCCTTTTCTTCTAATTTACCTAAGACCTAAGAACTTTGAACTTCACCTTTTAGTGAGAGAGAAGGAATTGACACTCGAGGAAGGGAAGATTGGAAGGGCTTGTTATAATCAGATTTGCATTCTAGAGGAAACACTTAAATGTCTAGTATTTAGTCGTTGGTCAAAACTGATGTCATCCCAAACCAATTTGCACCAATAACACATTGGGGATGATTTGGTCACATGGTTCCTTTGAATAAGCACCTAAACATGAGAACCCTGGAACAGTGAAGGCATCACCCAAGAGGAGACACTATCATTCATCACAGGCTGACAGACCCGAGCTTCCCTACAGACAATGCCTCAACCACCAAGGCTAAAATATACCACATAGGGATATTGGGTGCATCTCGTTCCTTTTTGGTGCACCCCCAAAGATGAACTCTTTTCTTCTTTAGGATCCTCAGCTTGAGGATGTACTTGTTCAGTCCACATGTGTTAGGAAGGGTTAGGATAAAATGCTTCCTCCTGCCTGTTATTCCTCTGGCTATTTTAAGGGCTACCTAGAAGGAGGTTGGGAGAGCATGTTTCTCTATCAAGATTCCTAAGTCGTGACATTCCAATAAAAAAGTGGTTGAAGTAGAACCAACCAGAGCCATAGACATTCTTTGAAATCAGCTAGACTGTTTCATTCCCTGCAGGAAAATAATTCAAGGACACACCAAGCTTTGATGCAATATGATTTATTCTCTTTTCCTCTGCCATTAACAACCCAGTTGGTAAGTTGTTCTCCATACTTGGGATCCCACGGTTGGGACAGGAGGTCTCACACCCCTCTCAACGGTAGAATAGAAGCACAGCTGCCTCAGTTATCTCCCGGCTGTTGCTGTAACCAACGTGAGTTCCATATCCATTCCAATCAAAGGAAGAGAAATCCCCACACTGGCGGGGATTGCCCTCTGGGAAGAACCCTCCTCCGCCGATGCAGTGCTGCCAGAAAGGGAGAGGATGAGACACAGATGAGAGATCTGCCAGTGAGGTCAATGACAGCCTAAAGGCCAACTCCAGTGCAGTCTTTGGTCCTCAAGAGACTCACCATTGGCAGCGTTGATCTTTTCCTCCCATGAAAACCTCTATACATTTAGCTTCAGTGACCTCATTGTCTCCTCCTTATTGTCCTCCAACTTTTCTGAACACTCATTCTAGGATTCCCTGGTGGGACTCTTCCTTCATGAATTCCTCTAGTGCTTCTCCTCTCCCTGTCCCTTACAGATTGCATGACCACATTGGTTTCAATTACTAACAGTTCACAAAAACCCGCAAATCTCCATCTCCTGTGCAGATGCTCCTTGTGCTGAAGAGTTTGAAATCCAACCCGTTTCTCTACACAGGAATCTCAAGCTCCATATGACTAAAACACAGTTAAATATTCCTAATGGACCACAAACTGCTCACCATCCAGACACTCTGACTTAGTAAATGACACTCATTCACCCAAACGAAAACCATAAGGTTCTTCTGGTCTTTTTCTCTTCCCATCCTCTGTATTTAACCAGTATTCGATGTAAACACTTTAGAAATCATCAATATCCATGGTTTATCCTCACAAGCACATGGTGGGGTACACTCAGTGAGGTTTCTAGAAGGTGATTCCAGGACCCTCCTGCTAACCCCCAACACACTGTGTAGCTATGCAAGCCCAGGCCAGGGTTGGGGAGGACCAGTTTTCTCAGAAAGCTAAACCACAGATGAAGAAGGACAAGGAATCTCAGCTTCAAAAGGCTTCCACGGAATGTTCTCGCATGGAAGCCTCACCCCACCTGCAGGAGACTGAGTGCTTTATCCCAAAGGCTGAGAATCCAGCAGTGGCTCTTGTGAAGCCTCAGCCTTGATTTCAATCCTCAAAGGTACAGGATGTCTGAACCTGGACAAAGGGTCCCACAGCTCTGCCCCGGAAACCCAGCAATGAGCAAGAGAAAGTCACGCTCACACACACATACACACACTCACACCACACTCATACCACACCCAACACACAGTGACAAACTCAGCCTTACAGCCCTGTTGGTCTCCAAAAAGACTCACATGCTGAGGATGACATCCAGTGACCATCATTCCAGCACACAAGGCGTTGGCTGCTCTCTCGTTATTAAATACCCTGAACTGGACAAATCCCGCAGTGAATTCCTCTGGAAACAAGAGACAGGAAACAGCATTCAAGGAAGATGCTAGAAATAGCCTCTTTACTCCAGTTCAGAGATTCTCTATGCTGAAGCTCAGGCTACAGCCCAACCCTCCAGCCGCACTGCTGGAGCTCAGCTGCTCTGGGGGCAACGATGGTGCATCCTGGCCCCAAACTTCCCATCAGGGACATCTTCCCAGCCCAAGGACCAGGAGCTTGTCCTCATGGAGGGCCTCTCATCTGCCAGAGACTTGTGAAGAGAAATTCAGCTATGCAGGAAGATCACACTGAACACTTCCAAGTGCAGGGTTGCAGCCATTAGGAGGAAGATTCACTCTGTTACTCGTTACATTTTTCTTGCTCTTTTTATTTTAAAATCCCAAATGTCAATATAACAGCTTTAAACTTCATAGCATAGGTTCAGCCTCTGTGAAAGATACTATGCCGCCAACTTTAGACTCACACAAAATAAATTAACGGTTACTCCTCACAATTAAAAAAAGAAAAAAGGCCTCCCCATTTTGTTGGTTGTCCTGCCCTGTGTACATGAACCTGGCCTGGTCCCAACAAGTTCCTGAGGGGCTGACAGTGGGGTTGTCAGGACTAGAGAGTCTGGAGCCAAATTTCCTCAGTGCAGACGCGAGCTCCCCTGTGGACGTGCCCTGTGACCTCAGCAAGTTCCCCAACCTCTCAGTGCCTCTGTTTCCTGCAATGAGGTCAATGACAGCTCAGCCCATTAGGCCCTCAAGCAGACTAAGTGGGACAACACGGGTCACATTCCTAGAAGAGAACCAGGCCGTGGTTACTGATTAATAACTGCTACCTGTCCTAACTGAATGAATTCAATCAAAACTGAAACTCTTCCTACCAAGAGTTCAGAGGAGCATTAAAGACTCACTCTGGCCAAGAGGAGAGTAATAAGACGCCGTTTTCTGCTCATTGCCAAAATCATAGACCACAGGGAAAGCCGGGCCGTTGTCCGTCAAACATGTCCCTTCTCCATATTTCACAGGATATTGCTGTGAAGAACAAATGTGTTATTGAGGAAGCACAGTAGCTTTGTCCTTACCAATCATTCCCTCCCAGGATGCTGTCATTCGCTGAGGGAAAACAGTGCCTTCTGAGTAACTGAGATTATCTCAGAATCATTCAAAAGAGTCTTTCCCTTTTCTTGCTGCTTGTCACTCCGAAGCTGTGATTTCCAACAGGCCAGACCATGTTATTCTCCTTCTCACAATCTCTCTCTCTCTCTCTCCCCCCCCCCCCCCCCCCCCCCCCCCCCCCCCCCCTCCCCACTGCCTTCTGAGCCAATTATCCTCTCCCTTAGGTCTTTTCTCTTGCCTGGCTCAGAAGTCCTGAGAGAAGCAGGACAGAAGCCACCAGAAATAAGGTCAGGAGAACATGGGAGACGGTCCCACTGAAGACGGCTCCTGCCCAACCTCAGACACTTGCTTCTCCACACCCATAAAACCAGCCCCAGCCAGCTACCCTGTGTACCTGGTAGAGGCCAAACAGATTGTGTCCCAGTCTCGGGAAGAAGCCGCTTTCGGTGTGGTACCTCAGCAGGGAGCTGTTACTCCAGTGCTTCAAAGGGGACTTGTTGGGCACGTGCCAGATGCTCAAGTCCTGGGCCTGGATGTCGTAGTAGCCAGGGTTCTGCACAGCAACACACACTGAGCCTCACGGGGCCAGGGGTCCCACGAGGCAAAGGCCCACACGTGCAGCCCTCAGCAGAGCTCACAGCTCTGGGTTCCGCGGGTGGGTCACATGGTCACCTGTGCTCAGACACCCCCACTTCCTGCAAGTGAGGACTCCCCACCACCCATGTCCCTAACCGCCTTGTGGGGAGGAAGTTGGGATTCAAGATGTATAAGTATTTGCTTCATCTTCTCCAGCCCTGTCTCCATGTCCCCACCTGCCCACCCTCCCTCCTGCGTGCTGTGGCCACACACACTCACTCCTCACCCTTTCCCAGTGTGTGGGAAGTGGCACCAACCTTGTAGTCACCACTTGTGGCCGCCTCTGCAGACCCAAAGGTGTTGTAGTTGGCCCAGTTGTTGTCCCCCTCTGGGTAGTCTGCTCTGTTGCCCTGCTGACTGGACCAGCGATCGCCCACCGTACACTTCCCATACATGTTGTTCTCGTGCACGCTGGCCACCAGGGTCCACCCGCCACCCGCAGTGGTCATGTCACAGAAGGTCTGGTAGACGAGACCATCCTCGGTGTGGAGGAAATACAGGCCATCTGCAGAGAGAACCAGCCAGAGCCTCCTGTCTGAGACTTCACGGCCATCTCAGCCCCATGACCAGAAAGGGCCCAGGAACCAGACACATGGCCTAAATCCTCCTCCCTGAGTCCTGCCACTAAGTGTTCCTGGGGGCCCTGGAATCTTCCTGAGTCCAGAAGATCACCCTCCTGAGACTGAGGCAGAACACAGAGTCAACAAAACACCCAGTGTCCAGTGTCCTTCCTATCAAATTAAATATGGAATTATCCTAGGACCCAGCAACTCCACTGCTAGGTTTATATGCAAAACAATTGGGGAAAGGGACTCAAGCAGATGCTAGTGCAGCAGTGTTCCTTTCAGCATGAGTGACAACAGCCAAAGGGAGAAACAACCTAAATATTTATCAACATATGAACAAAAAAAATGCAGGGTGTATCTACGTGTGTGTGTGTGTGTGTGTGTGTGTGTTTACATCTATATACATGCAGTGGATAAAATGGAATGACATATCCACGCTACAACATGGATCGATCTTGAAAACGCTTTGCTGACTGAAATAAGCCAGACACAAAGAGACAAATATCACATGACTCTACTTATATGAGGCAACTGGAAAAGGCAAATCCATAGAGACAGAAGGCAGAATAGCAGCTACCAGGGGCTGGGGGAAGGACAATGTGGAGTTGTTGCTGAGTGGGTACAGAAGTGATGAACAATTGCAGAGACAGGTAGTGGTGATGGTTGCACAACAATGTAGGTAATTACTGCAGATAAAATTTTACGTTTAAAATTAAAGTGGCAAGTTTTCCCCAATATGCAATATATATACATTTTACTACTATTTTTTCTTAACTTCAAAAAGAAAAACCTCCTAGAGGACAAAACTCTGATTGCCCTGAGAGGGCTCTGTTTAAATGTCTCATCACTCACCACCTGCGCTGGGGATCTCGGCTTTGATTTCCTTGCAACTTCTGAGCAGAGGTGGGGACGCAGAAGAGCCAGACCTATGCTCATGCTCAAAGGAAGCATTGGCCACCTCTAGAGAAAATGCAGAGTTTTATTCTCACTGCTGATTTGCCACAAATCCCATCCTCTCCTTGTCACTAGTCCCAAATAATTCCACCCCATGGCAGCAGAGCCTCGCTGCCAGGATGGTAAGGCCCAGAGATATCCAGTGTCATATTCATTCAGCCCATTGGACCCAACACCCAGCACAGGCTTCATGCATTCCTCCCTCCACGTGACCTCACCCCGTGTCCGGCCCTGCCCTAACCACTGGGCAGTCTAAGAAATTCAACATCCCCCAAGAGCCTGCCCCCAGACGAAGTTGTTGATAAGTCAACAAAAAAATTATATTGAGAAGAATGAATGATAAGGACAGACAAGGCCAGATGCAATGGCTCACAACTATAATCCTACCACTCTGGGAGGCTGAAGTTCCAAGATCACTTGAGGCTAGGAATTCAACACCAGCCTAAGCAAGAGTGAGACCCTCTCTCTATAAAAAAAATAGAAAAATCAGCGAGGTATGGTGGTGCACACCTGGAGTCTCAGCTACTTAAGATGCTGAGGCACGAAGGCCACTGGAGCCTAGCAGTATAAGGTTGCAGTGAGCTCGAATGATGCCACTGCACTCTAGCTTGGGTGACAGGGCAAGATCGTATCTCAAAAACCAACAAAACAAAAACAGACAAGCTCAGGAGAGCAAAAGAAAGGCTCTGAGGGAAGAATGGAGAATGGAGAGGCCAGACTGGAGATAGGGCAGTTGTTTGGGAGTAGAAGGGGGCAAGGCAGGGATTGTCTCCTGTCTTAGTGACAGATGTCCTCCTTAGTTTGCGCTGAGAGAATAAACATGATTCATCAGTAGGAAGAAAAAGGGACTTCAAGGCAGGGAGAAAAGCATGTCCCAGAGCCTGGAGGGAGAAAAAAAAAGCATAATTCAGCCTGTTGAAGAAATGTAAGTAGCTTAATGGCTGAAACACAGGGTGTGAGGTAGGGAGCGGTGGTGAGACTATGGCCAAAAAACTGGCAGAAACACAGAATGAAGAATCTTATATGCTAATACTGAGGCTAAAGAATCCACAAATTACTCTAAATGTCTAGAGAAATGACAATAATTTCAAGCTTTGAGGTCAGAGGTATTCATTGGTAAGTAACTCAGTGCCTACTAGTTGAGTGCCCTGGGAATTATACTTAACATATCCGAGTTCCAGTTTCCACATGCCTAAAACAAAGCTAATGAGATGTTTCTGGAAAGATGAAGTGAGAAGATATTTAGAAACAGCCTTTACTTATGTCAAAAGGAATAAATAACACTGAAGACAAATACAAAATTTAAAATGCCATTGTTACTTCTAGTAAAGAAAGGAAGACTGTGAAAAGAATTTTCTCTGGGCAAAAAGCAGAAAGTGAAATTCCCATGGCAATGCATGGCCAAGGCCACAGGTGCGGGGAGTGGCTGGGAGCAGCCCCATTCTCACCAGAGCCCCTTCAGGGCCACACAAAGGCACAGAGCTGGACCCAGGACACGCCTCGGGCAACACCTCACAGATACAGGCCCGATTCCTCCCACAAGAGGCCAGAAATCAGCACTTTGCCTACATCCAAGTCAACCTCTGTGCATCTCAGAGCCATCCCCTGTGGCCCAGGAGAGACCAGCATCCTGGGAACCACCCAGCTGGTTTTGTTCCTCTTGAACACTAGAGCTCAGTGGAGGAACCTCTGCCCTGAGGGAGGTGACTCACGTTCACTCCGCCCTCTGGTGGCCACAATGAGGAACAGCAGGAAGCCAAGTTGGGTCATTGTAACCTAAAGAAAACAAAATGAAGGTCACTCTTGTCAGGGTCCATTTTTTCACAGCTGTTGTCCTGGGTCTTTGGCTCCTTGCTTGGACAAATCGCAAGCAGGGCTGGTGCCACTGAGCCATGACAGACACTTAGCACTTCCACACAGCAGCTTCTATTGCGGGCTTTTCAGCATAGAAGTAGAGGCAAAAGTACGTTTCCTGAGGAGAAACAGGTCTGTCTCCGCCAGTGGAGGAGACACTGGGGTTTTGCCACGCTTCTGCTTTTATGTCTATGCCTTCTGATATGCTAAATGGTGGGTGGAATATTCATTATTTTTCCGTGAAAGGGAGGGGCTTTCCTAGAGGTAAAGCCCCTCGCCACTGTTATCCTTAAGGTAACTTTCAGGAGATGCTATGACATTTGTAAACTGCTATGGTGCTGGTGGGTGTGATTTTTACCATGTTAATGGGGAAAAGGTCACTTTGGGACATGAGCTCCTAGTTCTGCACATGCTCCTGGACAGGGAATGTCCCCAAACACAACTTCCTGCTGATGTGGCTTAGGTTCTTCTACATGCATTTTGGCCTCCTCATTTCTTCCCCCCTCCTCTTTTCCTGTGATAATGCTGCCCACCTGCACCTGTCCCTAACAACTGTCTTCACTGTCTTTTTCTCTACATCCCTGCTCCCACCCCTGTCCAATCCTACAACGACTCCAAAGCCCCTTGCCTTTGCTTTCAATTCCACACATCTCTGGGACCAAAAGCGACCTCAGCTGAAACCAGGATCCCCCCACTCACAGACATGTGCGAATCTCAGCTGAGTTCCCTCCAGCACAGAGAGCTGCCTCCTCCCTCACAGCAGCCAGGAGCTCAGAGTCAGCTGTCCGCTGGGTGGAGCTTCCTCTGCAGAGGCCCCTGATGTGGTGATGCGCTGGGCCCTTTATGGAGAAAGCCCAGCGGGGCCTGGCCCAGGCTTCCAGCCCACCTGGAATGATGCCCAGTGCAGGTGAGGACTCAGGGCAGGTTCTTTACACAGTGATAAGTCATGGAATTAGCAGGCTCTCAAGGACAAATCTTAAAGGTCACCTGCTAGCCTACTAGTGTTATTCCCAGATTTGGGGACTTCATGGACCTGTGTATTTTCCAAAAGAAAAATAGATAAAGAGACTCTTACAAGAGTTACTTTGGAGTTTTTGTTTGTGCCTTCCTTTCTTGCAAAAAAAACTTTAAATTAAATATCTGCAATAATCATCATTTCATACAGAAAGGACATTTTAACAACAAAATAGGAAAATGATCATTTCAGAATAAATATAAACCTTTAGATTGAATATATACAGTTTCACAGAAAGACTCACCACTTTGTCCTTAATTTTTCCCATTTTTCCACATACTAGTGAAAATTTACTACAGAGTGCATTTGAGACTAAATCAAATGATTTAGTCAAATGATGTTACAAACCTCCTGTATCATTCCCGTTCTGATGTCATCCTTCACTTCTTAAACCCTCCCTTCAGCCATAATAGAATTGATCAAGTCTTCCTCAGTGACATCATATATTACCATATAATGTTGTTATAGCACCAATAATACTGCAGTTCTTAGGAAAATACCGTGAATCTCTTTTCTGTGAAGCTAATAGCTTCTACCTTTGTAGGATCATAGTACTGGTTTACAAAAAATACTCAGATGTATTGATAGACCAAAATAAAATAGCACCCAAGAAGAAAAGCTCCAGAGAAAATGTATACTTAGTTTAGTACTTTCTTTTTCTGATCTTAAGATGCATTTTTTTTTCATATTTTAACAGCTTTAAGATCATTATGCATCTCTTCATTAGTGGTTCATAAGTCCTGGAACAACCTACAATTGACAGTATCTAATAGCCAAAATTGTGGATCTATTCATATACCATGGACATTCCACCTTCTAACCACCATCATCCCACAATCAGTGATTCTGTCCCAGAATTCTATGTCCCACTTCCTTCTGAACCTGTTCCCAATCCATCTCCTCTAAAACCCACTGCCATTGACATTTGTTTAAGTCAAGTCTAGATCAGTTTGGACGCTTTCAACTGTGACTAATAGAAAACCCATCTCGAAGTGACTTAAACAAAAAGCAAAAACCTCATAATATCCGAAATCCAGAAGAGAGAACAGGCTCAGGACTTGGAGGACTCAGCAGATTCTCGATGTCTCAGGGAACTAGGCTCTTTCAGCCTCTCTACCTTGGCTTCCTCCTGTGTCTGAGGACGAGATGGTTATGGGTGTTCCTGGCACCACTTATAAGACAAGGGAGAAGAGGGATCTTCTCTTCCTGTGGCTCCTTTTTCAGAGAGAGCAAGCTTAGCTCACAGACCTCCTGCACACTTTTCCTCATGTCTCATTGGCCAGAGAAGATCACGTGCTGTGCTAGTTTGCCAGGGCTGCCATAACAAAATACCACACACTGGGTGGGTTAGACAATAGAAATTTGCTTTTTCACAGTTTTGGAGGCTATAAGTCCAAGATCTACATGTTGGCAGGGCTGGTGTCTTCTGAGGTCTCTCTCCTGGGCTTGCAGATGGCCACTTCCTCTCTGTGTCCCCACATGGTCTTTTCTATGTGCTCCTTCAAGGTGGACTGTTCACATGTCTGAAATCAATGATGAGTCCATTGCTATTGGTCAGTGCAATTGTATGAATGCCTGGCACTTGCCCTCTCCACCTTTCTCTTCCCCACTCTGGGCCTTATGTGTGTTTTAGATTAGCCTCCTTAATCACAAATCTTCCGTGACAGGAATTAAAAGGATAACTGTAGAACCAGCAAGGAATGTTACAGGGTTGACAGTGAAGAGATCTGGAGGAAAGAGAAAGAAATGCTAGAAGATATCTATTGCAGCCAAATGGTATTTCCACTACTCTGCAGCTAACTTGGGATTGGTGAATATGCCAGAGTTTGAGGCTAGGTTGTGGCTAGTGACAAGCTGGAACTGTTAGGAGGTGGGGGGGGAGGGGTGTTCATAAATCCAGAAAATGCAATACACCATTACAAGCAATTGTCTACCCTTTGCAAGATCATAAAACAAAGGGATAGACATTGCTTTTAATGGAGTATTGCATTTTCTGGATTTAGATTCATCATCAATGGCCAGTCCATGTCAAAATAATTCAAAGTGTACCAGAGGCATAAAACGAAAACAAACTTCACAGACCACGGGTGCACTGAGACACAACAGTGTGGAAGAAACCCCTCCCCCACACCTCGCTCCAGCCCAGCACCTGCATCTCCAAGTCACTTGGTTTTGTTTATTGTTTAAAACAAAGAAAGCCTCATTGTAAAAATCAGCACATATACTGAAAAGGAATTAAGACTTAAATATACAGTTTAATGAATTATAAAAATGGAAATACCTGTGTCATTATCATCCTGGTCAATAAATAAAACTTTGCCAGCACCTCAGAAGCTTCCTATTGCCTCCACATCACAAACCTCTCCCTTTCCCCCAAAGTAATCACTAGCCTTAATGTAATCATCACTTCCCTGTGCCTGTGCCACATCGTTTTCAGTCTTACAGATTTATAAAACATCTTGATATTCCATAGAGCAAGGCCTCCTATTTTGTTCTTCTTCAAGAGTATCTCAGTCATTCTTGGTCTTTTGCCTCTACATAAAATTTATAAGTCTATTTAAATCACACACACACACCTTGGAATTATATTGAATGTACAGATCATTTTGTAAAGAACTGATGCCTTTAAAATATGGCTTGTAGCATATTTCCCCATTTATTTGGGTTTTCATTGTGTTCTCATAATTATATCTTGTAGCTTTTCCATAGGGATTGTGTGCATCTTTTATTGTATTTATCCCTAAGTATTTGACATTTTTTATGCTATCATAAATGGTATCTTTTTAAATTTCATTTTCTAATGCTTTGATGCTTCTATATAGAAAGATAACTGATTTTTGCCTGTAACCCCATTTGAGGAGGCCAAAGCAGGAGGATCACCAGAGGCCAGGAGTTCAGGACCAGCCTGAAAAACATAGCAAGACCAGATCTCTACAAAAATTAAGAAAAAAGTTAGCCAGGTGTGTGACACACAGCTGTAGTCCTAGCTAGTTGGGAGGCTGAAGCAAGATTGCTTGAACTATGATCATTCCACTGTACTCCAGAGCCTGAGTGACAAAACAAAACCCTCTCTCTAAGAAGAGGGAAGGAAGGAGAAAGAGAAGGAGAAGGAGAAGAAGAAGGAGAAGGGGAAGGGGAGGGGGATGGAAGAAGGGAAGGTAGGAGGGAGGGAGGGAGCGAAAGAAAAGGAAGGAAGGAAGAAAGAAAGAAGGAAGGGAGAGAGAGAGAAAGAAAGAAAGAAAGAAAGAAAGAAAGAAAGAAAGAAAGAAAGAAAGAAAGAAAGAAAGAAAGAAAGAAAGAAAGAAAGGAAGGAAGGAAGGAAGGAAAGAACTGATTTCCATGTCAACTTTGCAACCAGCAAACATTCTCTTTTTTACTCATTCTAATATTGATCTGTAGATTATTTTGGATTTTCTACATATCAACTGTATAATCTGAAAAATTACAACTATTATTTCTTCCTTACCAATTATGCCTTTCAGTTTGTTTCTTGCCTTACTACACTGTGCAATGTGGACTATCAATGAAGAAACTGGGTATCATCCTTTCCTTTCGCAAGGGATTTTGATGTGGCACGATTAAGTATGATGTTGCTGTACCTCTTTATGAATAATCTTTATGAGATTAAGAAATTCCCTTGTTACTCACTAAACTAGGAATGGAAGGCAACTTCTTCAATGTAATGAAAAGCCTCTACAAATAATGTACACTTAACATTGTACTTAATGGTGGAAGACTAAACACTTTCTCTCAAAGAATGGGAACAGGGCAAGGGTGTCTGCTCTCATCACTTTCAATCACCATTGTCCTGGAGGTCCAGAGCACAAAGACTGAGAAGGAAAAAGTGATTCTGGGATGCCAGCCAAGTGATCTGGGCTTTAGTCAGGGTTAGGAAACTGTGCACTGGGAAAGGAAACTGAGGCCTGGCTGCACACACGGGGGCAGCACAGCCAGGGGTCAGGCCAGATACAGTATCCAGATTAGGATTGATCCTAGCCCTTGGTAGCCTGGTCCACTAGAGAGCAAGACTGACCCTCCTGATGCAAGCCCCACTAGATAGCTTGACCAAGGCTCCAGGCCTCAGCTGTCTGGCAGACTGTTGCCTTGAAGATTGCTTCAGATGCTGGGGAGGCAACACTCTTCAAGACAACTGAGGCCTGGAGCCTCTGTTGAGCTACCAGGCAACTCAGAGGAATTGATTAGGGACCTTGCGAGTCACTGTCTCTGTAAGGCTTGGTGGGATTACAAACAGAGCAGTTTTCACTATAAGAATGAAATAGCTGTTTTTTAAGAAAGAAAGAAAGAAAGAAAGAAAGAAAGAAAGAAAGAAAGAAAGAAAGAAAGAAAGAAAGAAAGAAAGAAAGAAAGAAAGAAAGGAAAAGAAAAGAAATTCCCTTGTTACACTTGTTTTCATCATGATTGAATGTTCGAAATATTCATGAATGATGTTTTACCATGAATGTATGTCAAATTGTATCTGTCATCTTTTGAAATCTATCAATATGATAGATATATTCCTTTTATCCTATTGTTATTCAAGAGAATTACATTAATTGATTTTCTAAACTTTTGGTTTTTCTTCTCTTGACTTGTTTTTGTTTTTGTTTTAAAGACACTCTCACTCTGTGCCTGGGCTAGAGTGCAGTAGTGTCATCATAGCTCACTGCAGCCTCCAACTCCTGGGCTCCAGGGATCCTCCTGCCTCAGCCTCACAAGTAGCTGAGACTACAGGTGTGCACCACCACGCCCCACTAATTATCTTATTTGTTGTAGAGATTGGGTTAGGCTCTTGCTTAGGCTGATCTCAAACTCATGTCCTCAAGTAATCCTCCCACCTTGGCCTCCCAAAGTACTAGCATTATAGGAATGAGCCACCACACTCAGTCTGAATTTCTAATGTTAAAGCAAACTTGCATTCTTGGAATAAACTCAACTTGGCAATCACAGATTCTTTTATGTGTATATATATATATATATATATATATATAAATAGATAGATAGATATATGTATAAAGCTTGATAGTATTTTACGGAGAAACTGGGCATCTGTATTCATGTGTAAGATTTGTCTATTATTTTCCTTTCTCATACTCTTTTGTGAGGTTTTGCTCTGACCGTTATGCTAGCTTTATAAAGTGAGTATGTAGTAGTCTCTATTTGAATAAATTGGGAGTTACTTCTTCTTAAAAGGTATCTTTGAACTCCTTGAACCTGAACTTTACCTATGGTAAGCTTCTCAATCTTTGAAGGTAAGCAAAGCTCCTGTTAACTCTTGACTATACTCAACATTTCTGGCCACCAAAATGTGGGGGGTTTTCCACACCAAGCAATTCTCCAGTTATCGGTAGATACAGGCATGGTGCCCTACAATTTAACTCAATCCCGACAATTCTACCTGGAGACAGAAGAGACCCTGCAGGGTAACAGATCAGGTCACATGACTGTTCCTCCATTCCTCATGCCAGTCACAAGTCCAGGTCTCCCATACTTTCACTGACCAGCTATACATGGGAGATTCCCACAATCCCTTTCTTGGGGTCAATGAGTTCCTGAAATGGCTCCAGAACTCAGGGAAACCAATGCAAACTCATTCAGGTTGGGAGGAGGCTCATTCTACAGTAGCACTGGTTCTCAGAATGCATTTTGAATACTGATCCGGTACAAACTCCTTCTGATGATTCAATACCTGCTCCATCATTCCAGTCCCAGTGTCATTCCCAGGCTCCTGAGCAAAAACGTTACTCACACCTCTCCTCCCTCACCAGTGGAATGGATGACTTCCTCCAAGGTATTGCACCAATCCTATATTGCGTTATTAACATCTTAACACAGTAGTAAGACCTTTTCACTGTTTACATGTCTTCCACTGCAGTTCCCAGGAAAAGGTTTAAGAGGCCCTTGATTTGTTAAGCTAACACTTTGTGTGCTTGTAAATAAAAAGTATTGAATTATATATTTCCAGATACATCGACAAAAGGAAATACAACTCTATCCAACTACAAGACACATATTCAAATAAAATGTATACCTCCTATAGCACTATATTTAACACTCTTAGACTCTGATATTTAATGCATCTTCATTCAATGGCATGATTCATTAGGTCACTGTCCATTGGTGACTGAATCAAACTCCAGTGCCTCTCCTGTCCTTATAGGAGGAAGGGGGGGGGGGGACAAATGTTCAACCATCTAGTCTTCTGCTTGGTTTCCCTGGCAACCAGCTCCTCACCCATAGGGACTATAAAAAAATCACCTCATTAACATTAACTCGGGCATAATTAAAATGGGCTTGTTATGAGTAAAACGAGATACTCCGTTCACCTTTATCACATGGAGGATTATTTTATTTTTTTGGTTTTAGCTCTGCTACCCAAGCTAAGCAGCTCCCACTACAGGTGTGTGCAACCATGCATGCCTAATTTTGTAATATTTTGTACAGGTGACATCTTGTTATGTGGCTCAGACTGGTCACAAAGTCCTAACCTCAACTCATCCTCCTGCTTCAGCCTCCCACATTCCTGGTATTACAGACGTGTACCAACACACCACATTACCATGGAGCTATTTCCGGAACTGGGAGCAATTACCAAATATTATAAAAAATACTTTTAATGTCTATTCTGCTTTATTCTTTGATCATGGGTTGTACAAAGTGCATATGCTCTCCAACTCACAAGGCTTCAACCAAATTTTTCTGACTTTATGATGGCACACAGTAGAAACCTTACTTGGAATACTCATACAACCATTCTATTTTTCATGTTCAGTACACTATGCAATAAATTACATGAGGTATCTTAGACTCTATTTTTTAAATGGGCTTTGTATTACTTGATTTTGCCCAACTATAGGCTAATGTAACTATTCTGAGCACATTTACGGCTGGGCTCAGCTATGATGTTCACTAGGTTAGCTATATTAAACACATTTTCAACTTACAGTGCTTTCAACTTATGATGGGTTTACCAGGATATAACTCCATCTTAAGACAAAGGGCATCTGCATTTCTTAACTTTCAAGCATGTCAGGATTTTCCAGTTACCTTTCTTCATGGATTTCAGTGTAAGTGCATTGTGATCAGAGAACACACTTTCAATGATTTTAATCATTTGATGTTTGCTCCGCCCTGTTATGACCCAGTTCATAGTAAATATTTTGGAAATTTCCTAGTGGTGTCTAAAAAGGATGTATACTTGGCAGTTGTAGGATGCAGTATTCTGTGTATGGCTACTAGGTCAAGTTTCTTCAGCATGCTATTTGTTTCTACAGCATCTCTACAGGCTTTTTCTCTGCTTGCTGTATTAATTACTGAGAGAAGTAGGTTAAAATCTCCCACTATGGTATTTTGAATTTGTACATTTCTCTTGGTAGTCCTGACAATGTTTGCTTTTTCTAACTTTGAGACTATATTTTTGGTATGTAAAAACTTAGAATTGCCATATTCCTGAGGATGTAATTTTTCATTGTATGAAATAACTCTGTAGCTAGGTTATTAGCAGCTCAATGAAAACTTCCAACCATTTGAAATGCAGGAAGGGCAAACACCCTGAAGGCTGCCTATAAGACATCTCAAAGCACAGACACAGCAAAGGAGCCCGTGACCTCAGCTTTCTGCAGCACAAGGAAGGGCAATTCTGAGGAAGTTGCTCAGGGACACTGTACGTCACCATCATCACCATTAATCTCAGAAGTCTACAACACTGAGAGCACACTGGGAGTTCTAGCCCTACCAAGTAAGCCCTACCACATACAGATGACCCTGGGTCTGATTTTCTTTTCTTTTTTTTTTTTTTTTTTTGGGCAAGTGAAAACATATTTTAAATCAAGTATAACAATGATTTCACAAAAGAAAATATATGTTAGTAACAGCAGAGGAAAGCCATCATCTCAAGATAAATATATAAATTTTAGATTAAATAAATTTATTTTTATAAAAAATAATATGTCTCATTATTTTTCTTATTTTGCTATAAACCAATGCAAACTCATTCAGTTCAGGAGGAGGCTCATTCGACGGTAGGACTCGTCCTCAGACTGCATTTTGAATCACTGATCCAGTACAAACTCCTGATGCTTCAATACCTGCTCCATCATTCCAGTCCCAGTGTCATTCCTCAGTCCCCTAAGCAAAAAAACGTTACTCACACCTCTCCTCCCTCACCAGTGGAATGGATCACTTCCTCTTAGGTATTGCCTCAATACTATATTGCGTTATTAACATCTTAACACAGTAGTAAGACCTTTTCACTGTTTACATGTCTTTCACAGCAGTTCTTCGGAAAAGGTTTAAGAGGCACTAGATTAGTTAAGCTAACACTTTGTATATTTGTAAATAAAAAGTTTTGAATCACGTTTTTCCGGATATATTAATGAAAGGAAATAGAACTGTATCCAACTCCAAGTCAGATATTCACATAAAACTTATACCTCTTATAGCACTATATTTAACACTATTATATCTCATATATTTAATGCATCTTCATTCAATGGCATGTGATAGTTTGTATTTGATGTTGAATGGCACAAAAAATAATGGTGCATTTTATGAATTACATATTCAGTGAAAAATCTAGCTCTGACATGAACACATAGTTGGTACACTGGAATGAGAACTTCCTGTGAGCCCAGAGACTTGAGCTCCTGTCCAGGATCTCGTCCTAGTTAGATCTGTGACACTGAGCAATCCACTCCAGCCTTCTGGACTTCAGTTTCCATGTAAGTAAAACGTGGATAACAAACTCTACCTCACAAGATTGTTGTAAGGAGTGAAATGTCAGGAGCAACATGAGAATGTGTGCAAATGTATGAAAAGCATGATTATCAGTAAGAAAGATTATTTCAAAAACCTTTTTTTTCTCCCATTGCCACCAGCAGCTCACCACAGCTGGGAAAGCCAAAACTCAATCAACAACAGTGCATAGTGCCTATATTTTACATAAGGTTTTTTCCCACATACCAAGGGATACTAGCACATTGTATGCTTAGGAGAGGATTCAGATGACATTTATTGAAATAAAGAACACTTAAATGTCTACAACTGCAAGAATAGACCTTAACCAGATCCCAGACCAGAGTCTGCTAGGGATGTAGTGATAAAGAGATTAGTCTTCAGTGTTTGATATTCTAGGCGACTCTGCTAGAACAACTTTTTTGAGACAGTTCCTTGCTCTGTTTCCCAGGCTGGAGTGCAGCGGCATCATAGCTCACTGCAACCTCAAGCCCCTGGGCTGGAGCAACCCTCCTGCCTCAGCTGGGACTACAGGTGTGTACCATCATGCCTGGTTAATTTTTTATCTTTTGTACAGAGGAGGTCTTGCTGTGTTGCCCAAGCTCCCACCGTCAGTTCCGTGCATCTCCATGATTCCTCCTCTGGCCCAGGACTTAGAACCCAGCTCAGCTCTACTCCCTCCAGGGCCCCCCTCCCTCCCACCCCGGCCAGCCAGAGGGGAGCAGAAGGAACTGCTCTCCCAGGAAAATGTTACCTGCACTGCACCCTCTAGTGGTCATGGAGAGGAACAGCAGGAAGCAGAGTCTGGTCACTGTCCTCTAAGGCTGGGTCCCCAACCCCTGGGCTGCAAAAAAGTGCTGGTATGTGTCCTATTCGGAATTAGGCCGTATAGCAGGAGGTGAGCAGGGAGAGAGTGAGCAAAGCTCCATCTGTATTTACAACCACTCCCCATCGCTCTCATCACGGCCTGAGCGCCCACTCCTGTCAGATCAGCGGTGGCATTAGAGTTTCATAGGAGCACAAACCCTGCTGTAAACTGCACATGTGAGGGATGTAGGTTACATGCTCCTTATGAGAATCTAATGCCCAGTGATCTGAAGTGGAGGTGAGGCAGTGATGCTCCATCTGTGAAAAAATTGTCTTCCACGAAACCATTCCCTGGTGCCACAAGGTTGGGGACCGCTGCTCTACGGGGAAGCAAGATGCACAAGGTCACTGACTGGCCCATCCTGTGTTCCTCCCGTCCTTACTCCCTGACAGCTCTGAGTCAGGAAACCTCAAATGCAAAGTGATGGGCTGCTGAGCATTCTGGAGCCTCCAGGAATATCCCCCACCCCTATCCAACTCTACAGAGGGGCCAAAGGCTCCTTTCCCTGAAACTCCCCATTTCTGAGTCTGAGGCCAGACATCAGCGGGCAGCATTGCGCCCACACACACAGATCTTGTCTCAGTCTCAGAAACACCTTCCTCACCAGCAGAGATAGCTCCCTCCTTCCTTCCTCCCAGGTGCCAGAGACGGAAAGGTTCCTGCCAGGTAGAACTCAGAGCTCTCTCTGCAGAGGATCCTGAAATGGGGCACAAGGCTGAGCCCTTTATGGGGAGAGCCAAACCATGCAAGCCCTGCCCAGCTCAGCCCTGCCCAGCCCAGCCTGCGGGCCCCTCCCTCCGACCCCTTCCCTTTGAGGGTAACTGAGCCAGGGCCTCTGGGCGTGAGAAGGGATGGGAGACTGGCTGGAGGGGCAGCAGGCTGCGTTCTTGGTCACACAGGTGACCCTCCCCATTCAAGGAGAAGACTCCTGCTTTGTCGGGGCAGGCTACACAGTGTGACGGTGTGATAGCAGAGTGGCGGGCTAGCTCAGACCTCACAGTCCTTCCCTGCATCCTCCCCCTCCCACCCAACCAGAAGCTCCAGTGCCCAAGGACAGCTGTGTCACGATGTCATACTTCAAGTCCCTCCTTAAATTTCTCTCTGAAGCCTTCCCTGACACCCAGCCCAGGCAAAGCTGATGGCTTCCTCCTTTGTCCCCCCTACTGAATGTTGTCCTAACACTAATTAGTGCATGTATCATACTGCAATTTCAGTGTTTTATTACCTTTGTTTAGAAATAATTTAAAACTTACAAAATGTTGCAAAAATAAAGATACTAGTACATACACACACACACACACCCTTCACCAGATTCAACTATGGTTAATATTTTATGCTGTTTGCTTTACCAAATATGTTCTCTTCATATATACACATACACACATACACACACACTTTTTTTTTCAATCATTTGAGGATAAGTTACATACATCATGGGCCTTTGCCTCTAAAATAGTATGTGTTTTCTAATAACAGGAATGTTCTCACATGTAAACCACAGTACAATTTTCAATTTTATATCATTAACTCTTTTTTTCTTCTCTTTTTCTTTTTGAGGCAGGGTCTCGCTCTGTCGCCTGGACTAGGGTACAGTGACGTCATCATAGCTCACTGAAACCTCCAACTCCTGGCCTCAAGTTTTCCTCCTGCCACAGCCTCCTAAAGTGCTAGGATTACAGGCCAGAGCCCCTCACTGGCAATCATTAACTCTTTTCAATGTAACTGGTACCTCCCTAGGGAGGTCATGCTCAGTTGGCATTAATGGCACTGAAATTTCTCTGGCTTTCATCGCCTCCCATTGAAAGGACTCTTCTGGTTCCCTGTGAAGTCCATAATCCCCGGGCATGTCTTGTGTGTACTAACCAACAAACTTTCTCTGTTCCACACACATCCCAACCTTGCCCTGATCCTTCAGGCGCTGCCCACAGCTGACACCCTGGCTGACCTCTGACCCTGGATCCCGCATGCCTGCTGCCTCCAGTGCTGAGCCTGGTGTCTGGGACAAGTACCTAATGCTCCAGTCACTGCTCCTTCTCACTCCCAGGCCTCCAGCACATCTCCTTGATATCCAGGGACAGGAGCCATCACCTTGGTCAGTACTGAAGAAGGGAATGCCCAGAGGGTTAAGTGGCAATGACAGTGTCAGCCGAGTGCAGGGACAAGGGAAAGGCCCCATAGACAGGGAGGCACATCAACGGTTATAGTCCATTAGCCAGGCACTGGGCCAAGTGACAGGCATCCAGAGCTCCACCCCACCTACAGTATTAATGGGCTGAGACTACAGATGGGTCCTGAGTATTTCACAGGAGGAAATGCCAAGAGCCACAAGACAAGCCGAGTCTAAGGCTACAGCATGGGAGCCAAAAGTACTTGCCAGGAAACCAAAGTCCATAGGGTAGAGCTTTTTTTTTTGAGACAGAGTCTCACTTTGTTGCCCAGGCTAGAGTGAGTGCCGTGGCGTCAGCCTAGCTCACAGCAACCTCAAACTCCTGGGCTCAAGCAATCCTGCTGCCTCAGCCTCCCAAGCAACTGGGACTACAGGCATGAGCCACCATTCCCGGCTAATTTTTTTTCTATATATATTAGTTGGCCAATTAATTTCTTTCTGTTTATAGTAGAGATGGGGTCTCGCTCCTGCTCAGGCTGGTCTCGAACTCCTGAGCTCAAACGATCCACCCACCTCGGCCTCCCAGAGAGCTAGGATTACAGGCGTGAGCCACCGCGCCCGGCGGGTAGAGCTTTTTTTAAGAGTTTGATAGTGGTTTTATTTTATTCTTACCTTTTATAAAATTGTGAGAGCTAGCGTAAATATGAAAAAGTGCCTAAAATATAAGCAAACTCCTATGTAACCACTAGTCAATCAGAAAGTAGAGCCCCACTTAGAAGAATGTAGTTTTCTGCTATCGCAAAATTGAATATGAGTTATACGGGAAAATGGTTAAGTTATTGACCAGACTATTAAACACTTAAAGAATCAACTATGGCTCCTGCCTATAATCCCAGTGACTCAGGAGGCTGAGACAGGAAAATCACTTGAGGCCCAGAGTTTAAGACCAGCCTGGGCAATGTAATAAGACCCTGTCTCTAAAAAACTAAAAATAATTAGCCAGGTGCAGTGGCACATGCCTATAGTCCTCAATATTTGGGAGGGTGAGGTGGGAGGACCACTTGAACCCAGGAGTTGGAGTCTTCAATGAGCTATGATCACTCAGCTGCACTTCAGCCTGGGTGACAGAACAAGTCCCTGTCTCAAAAAAAAAAAAAACCCCAAAACTATCATTAGAGTAAATAGACAACCTACAGAATAGGAAAAAAATATTTGCTTTCTACACATCTGATAATGGGCTGATAACAAGAATCTATACAGAACTTAAGAAAATCAACAAGAAAAAAATCAAACAACCCCATCAATAAATGGGCAGAGGACATGAACAGAAACTTTTCAAAAGAAGACAGACTAATGGCCAGCAAACATACAAAAAAGTGCTCAACATCTCTAATCTTTAGGGAAATATAAATCAAAACTACAGTGAGATATCACCTAACTCCAATGAGAATGGCCTCTATCAAAAAGTTCCAAAGTAACAAATGCTGGCATGGATGTGGAGAGATTGGAAAACTCTTACAATGTTGTGGGACTGCAAATTAGTACCACCCCTGTGGAAAGTAATTTGGAGATGCCTCAAATAGCTAAAAATAGAAATACCATTAGATCCAGCAATCCCACTACTAAGCATCTATTCAAAGGAAAAAAAGACATTCTGTCATAAAGACATCTGCATCCGAATGTTTATAGCAGCACAATTCACGATTGCAAAGATCTGGAAACAACCCAAGTGCCCATCAATACATGAGTGGATTAATAAAATGTGGCATATGTATACCATGGAATACTACTCAACTACAAAAAAAATCCAGTGGTGATCTAGCACCTCTTATATTTTCCTGGATAGAGATTGAACCCATCCTTCAAAGTGAAGTATCACAAGGATATAAAAACATACATCACAGGTACTTGCCATCAAATTGGTACTAACTGGTCAACACTAAGGTGTTCTCATGGTAGTAATACTCTTGGGGTGCTGGTCAGGTAGGGGCTCTGGGAGCAAACCCACAGCTAATGGAAGTGGAGCACACTGTATGGGGGAAGGACACACTTGTAGCCCTGGCTTGGGCGAGGCAAATGCATTACCTATAACCAAAATGTTTATACTCCTATAATATCCTGAATTTAAAATAAATAAATAGATTTTCTAGTAGAGCGCTTGACAGAGTACGAGCACTCAGTAACTCTGTCAGCTAATTTCTCACTAAGACTGAAGCAGAGCAAGAAAAGGTTGAACCAGTGAGGCCAATTCCACGTTTGGAAGATGATGACCTCATTTCTTACTTCACTGAGAAAGCCAGAGAAAACAGAGACAAGCTTCTGCAGACTGCCCTTGCTCTACAAACCCCAACTTGCTCTGTGCCTGCATAATCGTTACTATGGAACTTAGATCTTAGTCTCTCTGTCCACTCAACCAACCCTCTCCTCTGTTTCCTTCATCAAGATTTTTCTTCCTAATAATTCATAGCAACATATGATTATTTCTTTCATATTAAAAAATCTCTTTTGACTTTATTTCCTTCACCAGTATCACCCCTTTTTTCCTTCTTTTTTTATACAAAAGTCTGAGCTATTCATTTCTACTATATCCCAAGTCTCTCGTTGCCTTCTCTCCTGAAGCCACTCCAGCTAGATTTTTGCCCACCACCCTGTAATAAAATTCTAACTGTATATTTTGAAATAAATAAATAAATAGTAAAATAAAAAGAAGCATTACCAAAAGCAGTAAACAAACCAAAAAATTAAAATTAAAAAGAATCCAGGCCGGGCGCAGTGGCTCATGCCTGTAATCCTAGCTCTCTGGGAGGCCGAGGTGGGTGGATTGCTCGAGGTCAGGAGTTCAAAACCAGCCTGAGCAAGAGCGAGACCCCATCTCTACTATAAATAGAAAGAAATTAATTGGCCAACTAATATATATAGAAAAAATTAGCTGGGCATGGTGGCGCATGCCTGTAGTCCCAGTTACTCGGGAGGCTGAGGCAGAAGGATTGCTCGAGCCCAGGAGTTTGAGGTTGCTGTTAGCTAGGCTGACGCCACGGCACTCACTCTAGCCTGGGCAACAAAGTGAGACTCTGTCTCAAAAAAAAAAAAGAATCCAATGTGTGATCTACAATCTTGATGCTATACTGCCTTCGGGATCACTTTTGAAATTACACCATTATATTTTATTTTTATGGAATATTATATCAATTTATACTCTTAAGATACGTTTATCTTCAAATGAAGAGAAGCTAAGATGAACACTAGATGCTGTTTTGTTTTTCCGGTTTGGTTTTTCCAGTGAGAGGCAAAGGAACTAAGGGGGAAAAGCGATCAGAAAAGAGCAGCCGAAGAAAGACCAAGCCTGTTCCCAATAACCTCCTAGAGGAAGCTGTGGTGCCCAGAGTCCACAGGGAGGGACACTAAGTCAAGAACATGCTCTGAGCAGAGGTGAACATGGTCATTTAAAGGAGTAGATGAGGTCCACTGACATTGGGGAGTTGTTAGTGAGGCTGGTGGAAGCCCTAAAAGGTGCCTGTTGAGGTTGCTGGCTTGTAGAGGCTGTGATGGTTCACAGGGCCTTAAAGAGATGGTGAAGATACACAATCACTTTTAGGGGATGGGAGAAGCCATGGACCAGAAACAAGGATTCCTAGGACACTGGGGGCTCAGCTGAGGTTGGAGACTATAAACCCATAGCTTCTCTTTGCTGTTGAATTTTCTTCTGCAGCCCTCAACAGTCAGGTGTGGGAAGGAGGAAGATGGTTGGAGACAGTGTTTGTGGATGGGCTGGAATGGGATGGAGGCAGGGGTGTGGCTGTGGGACTGATATGGTGAAAAAGGAAATAGGCAAGATACTATGTGCTGAGCATTGTGGCTGACATGAAAAGACCTCAGTCCCAGACCCAGGGCTGTTGTCACTGCCGTTGCTACTGATACAGCTCTGAGGGCCCATTACCAGTGATTAAGAACAGGTGAGTTGAAATGGTAACTGCAGAGGGAGGGAAAAGGATAGGTGACAAACTCCACTGCAGCCTCAGGAAGAAGCGGACAAGTACGGAGGGTGGTCAAGAGACCATCAGACCAAGCAGTGAGTCCTGCTCAGCCCTGAGCCCACAGGCAAGAGCTGCAGCCTCCAAAGTCCTGCAGGGCCCAGAGTTGCTCAGCTTCCTCCAACCTGCACCTGCTGGTCAGAGGAAGGTGTGAGGCTTGAGCGCCCAGGAGATAGGGCCGGGAAAGGTCTCAGAGCAAGCAGAACTTCCACCAGCCAACTAATGGATGTTAAGATTTTCTCAGCTTGGGCTTGTGCTACCCGACTTGGCGTAGAGGACACAAAAGGGATATCTGCTAGGGACTGAGTGAATACAGCCCAGTTAGAGCCCAGAAGTGCTAAGGCAGGGCCAGCCCTAATCAAGGCAAAATCAGGATAAATAAAGTATCCTACAGGGCCCACGCCCCATTTCTCCTCCTTTCCTCTCAACTTAGCATCATACTGACCATATTAACTCCCCTCCTCAGGCAAAGCAGCCTCCTTAGCTCTAGCAAAATTGACCTAGTTCATGTCACACTCATAGTATCAATTAACCAAATCATCTGATTTATAATAGTATCTTTTTCCAAAATAACAATTGCACCTACCTTTCATATTTCCCATTCCAACCTCATGTTCCACCTGCTTTCCAAGGCTATTTTCTGTGCTGAGACTGTCCTTGAAACTTTATTCGTACCTCCTAAACTTTTATTTATCATGCAAGGCCACTTCTCCTGTTTCCTTAACCAGAAGGAATCTCCATCTTCTTAGTTTCCTTTTTCATCTAAATATATCTTGCCTGTTATTGACACTTAGCATTTTATGTCTTCCCTTATACTTGTTATTGTACACACCTATTTTCCTCTGTCTGAAAGATTCTTAAGGATAGAATTGACATCTGTTTCATCCTTGTTTCCCCTATAAAAACTTGCATATTTTCTAGAATATGATAAGGTCTGTGAAAAGATTTTATGAATAAGACTCAAAAGCACAGGCAACAAATAAACAACTGGGATTATAGCAAATGAAAAAGTTTGTGCACAACAAAGAAAACAATCAACAGAGTGAAAAGAAGACCTACAGATAATATTTGCGAACTATTAATCTGACAGAGGACTAATATCCAGAGATATACTCAAAAACGTGCAAGTATAAAAGGCTCATAGGAACATTATTATAATAGGAAAAATGAAACTGGAAACAACCCAAAGGCTCGTCAATAATAGCATGAGTGAGTAAATCATGCTATAGTCATTTACATGACTATACAATGCTATTGTCATATACTATATGCTACAGTCATATATTTGACTATACAATGAAATACTGTACAGCCATGAAAATGATTGTCTACATGTAGTAACAGAGATAACTCTCATAAGATATTGAGCAAAAGAAGCCAGAGACAGAAGTACATACCATAGGTCTCCATTTATATATAGGTAAAACTAACCTATGATGTTAGAAGTCAGAACACTGGTTAGATTTGTGGTAGAGGGAGGAGGTAATAAATGGGAATGATAGATATAAGAGTGTGTTCATTTAACAATAAGTCATTGAGAGGTACATTTATAATTTGGTGCACTTTTCTGTATACATGTTGCACTTTAGTAGAAAAGATTACTTTATAAAGACAATGGCCTGGCTATCCCTAGACTGATTTTTAGAGACATGGATTCCCTTCAAAATGGCATTGCAGCCTGGAATTCTATAATCCCCGATCTCTCTCCTGAATCCGGTTATTTTGCCATACACCCTTTGTTTGAGGGGAAGTACAATGATGAAAACATGAGTAAAAAACATCTCCAGCCTTCCTACAGCTTGCCTGGATCCTATTCAAACAGTTGCAATTAGAGGCCTCTCCCTGAGAAGTGAAAGTTTCTACACATCTGTGCAGACAGTTGCAACCCTCAGAGCTAATCTGCGAGATGTCCCTGCCCTTTTATGTCCAGCATGTCTCATCCCAGGCTCCAAAGCTTCTGAAGATTCACAGGCTCCAGCATGGCCTGTGTGGTTTCCTCAGAATGGACAATCAAACCCTATAGTCCAAAATGAACTTTAAGGCCAAAGCCTATCGCCATGAGCAGGTATTTTTTGTTTTTTGTTTTTGAGACAAGGTCTCACTCTGTCATCCAGGCTGGAGTGCAGTGCCACAATCATAGCTCACTGCAAACTTGACCACCAGGCTCAAGTGATCCTCCATCCTCAGCCTCCTGCGTAGCTAGGATTACAGTGGAGAGGCTCTTGCCCAGCTCCCAACTCAAACTTCCTACAACTATCTAGTGAACAATCCAACACCTAGCATAAATATCATCCAGCACAGACTTGAACAGTGGCAACTATAGTTGAACACGACAAAGCAGAAAGCTGCATTATAGATTTGTAGTGCACTTGGCCCTCTCCTGCTGCATCCACATTCCTATTCCTGCAGCTAATAGGAAAATATTAAGCAGGAGAGTTCCCAGCAAAGAACAAGCACCCTGCAAACCTATTAGCCCAGAGTCAAGAAAAGAGATTTCAGATGAGAAGAAACAAGCAAATGAGCCTTAGCAACATAAAAAACCAGAACAATTCAATACCCCCAAGGGAATCACAATGGAGCTACACTAGTGAACTCCAACCACAAGAAAATTGCCAAAATGAAAGCAATGGAATTCAGAATATGGATGGCAGATAAGGGAATGGAATTGGAAAGAAAGTTGAAAATAGACAGAAGGAAGCCAAAACAATATTTCAGGAAATTAATGAAAAAGTCACTAAAGAGCTAGACAACATAAGAAAGGATATAATAGAACTTAAAAAAATGAAAGAGTCACTTAGAAATGTTCTAAACACAACCAATAGCTTCAGCAACAAATTAAACCAAGGAGAAGAGAGAATATCACAGCTTATAGACAAGGCTCTTGAAGTAACCCAGTCATTTAAAGAGGCAGAGAAGATAACAAAAAAGGCAGAGAAATCACTTAGAGATATGTGCAAAGTGAACTAACATATGAATTATAGATATCCCTGAGGGAAAGAAGAAAGACCTAAAAGCATGAAAAACCTATTCAAGGGGCTTATTAAGGAAAAATAAGAAATAGAAAAAATCTATTCAAGGGGCTTATTAAGGAAAAGCATGAAAAATCTATTCAAGGGGCTTATTAAGGAAAACTTCTCTAGTATCATCAGAGATTCAGATGTCAAGATACCACATGGTCATCAAACACCAGGAAGATCCGTAGCAATTAGGACATCTCCAAGACACATTAGTAATCAACCTGGCCAAAATCAAAATGAGTGAAAAAATTCTACAAACAGCTAGATGTAAGCAACAGCTGACATACAAAGGAAAACCAATCAACATAACAGCAGACTTCTTAACAGAAACCTTACAAGCCAGAGGGGAATGGGCCCCCATCTTGAATCTTTAAAACAGAACAATTACTAGTCTAGAATTTTGTATCCTGCAAAACTAAGTTTCACAATTGATAGAAAAATTAAGTCTTCTACAGACAATAAAACACTAAGGGAATTTGTCATTAACAGACCTGCCCTGCAGGAGCTACTCAGAATCTCATTGTACATGAATCAGCACAGAATTACATTATACGTGAAACAGCACAAGAGATACCCACCAGTATAAAATTATTCAAAAAAGCTAAAGCTCACAACTTTTATGTAAAATAGCACAAGAGGGAAAACAAAGCAATAAGATACTATCCCTTTTCATATCACCAAATTCATGAGCTCCCAGTCATGTAAAACAAATTCTACTAGAGCTAAAAAAGGAAATAAATAGTAGTATTGTAATTAGTGGGGACGTCCACATCCCACTGTTAGAGCTGAACAAATCATCAAAGCAGAAAATAAAGAAACACTGATCTTAAATGGGACCCTAAAACAAATGGACCTAACAGACATTTACAGAACAACCTACCCCAAAACTACTGAATATACATTCTTCTCATCAGCACATGGGACATTCTCCAAGATTCATCATATTTTAGCCCACAAAACATATCTCCTCAAATTGTAAAACTTTGAAATCGTACCGTCTATCTTCTCAGACCATAGTGGAATAAAACTAGAAATAAATTCCAAGAAATCAATTCCAAGAATTTAGTGACACTTAATTCTATACAAAGTCATGGGAATTAAACCTGCTACTGAACAATTATTGGCTCAATAATTAAATTAATATGGAAATCATAAGATTCCTTGAACTGAATGACAAAGGGGACGCAAGCTATCGAAATCTATGGGATTCAGCTAAAGCATTCCTAAGGGGAAAACTCATAGTCCTAAATGCCCACATCAAAAGGTCAGAAAGATCACAATTTAACAACCTAATATCACATCTCAAATAACTAGAGAAGGAAAACCAAACCAAAGTGAAGAAAACAAACAACAAAGCTCAGAGCTGAACTAAATGCAATAGAAAACAACACAAAACAAAAATACTACAAATGCTCAGTAAAACAGAAAGCTTGTTCTTAGACAAAATAAAAAAAATTGATAGCTCTCTTGCTAAATTAACCAGAAATAGAAGAGAAAGGACACAAATAAGCTCAATCAGAAATGAAAAAGTGGATATTACAACTGATAGTGCAGAAATACACATTGTTGATGGATACTAAGAAAATCTCCATGCACATAAACTACAAAATGTAGAGGAAATGGACAAATTCCTGGAAACACACAACCTTCCAAGACTCAATCAGGAAGAAATAGAACTCCTGAACAGACCAATAATGAGCAGCAGACTTAAAGCAGTAATAAAAAGTTTTTCAACAACAACCAAAAAACACCCAGATCACTTGGATTGAAAGCCAAATTCTACCACACCTACAAGGTATCCATAGTGCAGAAATGATACCATAACGTTGAGAAGGAGGGAATCTTCCCCAACTCATTCTGTGAAGCAAGTATCACCCTGATATCAAAGCCAGGAAAGGACACAACAAAAAAAGAAAACTATAAACAAATATCTCTTATGAATATAGACATAAAAATCCTCAATAAAATGTCAGAAAACTAAATTCAAAAGCACATCAAATAGATAATCGATCATAACTAAGTGGACTTCATCCCAGAAATGCAAGGATGGTTCAACATATGTAAATCAATAAATGTGATTCACCACATAACCAGAAGCAAAAACAAAGACCATATTATCATCTTGATAGATGCACAGAAAGCATTTGACAAAATCCAGCACTCTTTCGTGATAAATATCCTCAACAAATTTGGCATAGAAGAATATATCTCAAAATCATAAAAGCCATATATGACAAACCCACAGCAAACATCATACTAAATGGGGAAAGTTGAAAGAATTCCCCCTAAGAACTGGAACAAGTATGCCCACTGTCACCACTTCTATTCAACATAGTACTGGAAGTACTAGCCAGATCAGGCAAGAGAAAGAAATAAAGGGTAGCCAAACTAAGGAAGAGAAGGTCAAACTATTGCATTTTGCTGATGATATGGTCTTGTATCTAGAAAACCCCCAAAGACTCCACCAAGAGACTCCTGGAATTGATAAATAAATCATCAAAGTCTCTGGGTACAAAATCAATATACACAAATCAATAGCATTTCTATATGCCAATAACAGTCAAGCCAAGAGTCAAATCAAAGACTCAATATCATTCAAAATACCTACAAAGAAAATAAAACACCTAGGAGTATACTTAACCAAGGAGTTGAAAGATCTCTATAAGGGGAACTATGAAACACTGAGGAAAGAATTTGCAGACAACACAAATGGAAAAATATATCATGTTCATGGATTGGTAGAATCAACATTGTGAAAATGTCTATAATACCCTAATGATTTACAGATTCAATGCAATCCCCATCAAAATACCAATGGCCTAGAAATACCAATGGCCTGATCTAGAAAAAATAATTATACACTTTGTTTGGAACAAGAAAAGAGCCCAAATAGCCAAAGCAATCCTAAGCAAAAAGAACAAAGCTAAAGAAATCACATTACCAGACTTCAAAGTGAACTACAAGACCATAGTAACCAAAACATCATGGTATTGTACAAAAATAGAGACCTAGACCAATGGAACAGAATAGAGAAACCAGATATAAATCCATCTACCTACAGTCAACTGATCTTTTTTTTTTCTTTTTATTTCATCATATTATGGGGGTACAAATATTGTTAAGGTTACATATATTGCCCTTGCCACCTTCCCCCCCCCATGTCAACTGATCTTTGTCACAGCAGACAACAAGATACACTAGGGAAAAGAAGCCATATTTAATTAATGGTGCTGAGAAAAATTGGATAGCCAAAGGCAGAAGACTAAAACAGGACCTCGATCTATCTCCACTCATAAAAATTCATTCAAGATAGATAACAGACTTACATGGAAGGCGTGAAACCATAAGAATTCTAGAACAAAAAGTAGGACAAAAATCTTTTAGATATTGGCCTAGGCAAAGAATTTATGACAAAGGCCACAATGGCAATTACAGCAACAACAAAATAAATCAATGGGACTTGATTGAATTAAAGAGCTTCTGCACAGCTATGGAAATGATCAACAGAGCAAATAGACAACCTACAGAATAGGAGAAAATATTTGCAATCTACACATCTGATAAAAGGCTAATATCCAGAATCTAATATCCAGAACACAAACAAATCAGCAAGACAAAAATAAACAACTCCATTAAAAAGTGGGCAAAAGATGTGAACAGAAGATTTTCAAAAGGTAGACAAATGGCCAACAAACATACGAAAAAATGCTCAACATCCCTAATCGTCACAGAAAGGCAAATTAAAACCAGGATGACATATCACCTTACTCCTTTTAGAATGGCTTTTATTAAAAAGTCCCAAAACAATAGATGCTGGAATTTATGCAGAGAGAAAGGAACGCTTACACAGTGTTGGTGGGATTGCAAATCAGTACAACCCATATGGAAAACAGTATGGAGATTTCTTAAACAACTAAAAGTAGAACTACAGCTTGATCCACCAATCCCACTACTGGCTATGTGGGTACCAAAGGAAAAGAAGTGATTTTATCAAAGAAACACCTGTACTCAAATGTATATTGCAACACATTTCACAATTCCAAAGATCTGGAGTCAACAAGTGCCCTTCAATTCATGAGTGGATTAACAAAATGTAGTATACGTATACCGTGGAATACTACTCAACCATAAAAAAGGATGAATTAATGCCTTTTGCAGCAATTTTGAAGACCATTATCCTAAGTGAAGTATCTCAAGAATGGAAAAACAAATGCCACTTGTACTTTCCAATAAATTAGAACTAACCAATGGGCACACAAGTGCACAGAGGAAAGCAAACATCATTAGAAATCAAGCAAGGTGGAGGAGAGAGGGTGGATGGGCAAAAACCCACCTAAATGATACAATGAACACTGTTCAAGTGATGGGCACATACATAGCCCTGACTCAAGCCATATAACAAAAATACTTATACCCCCCCTAATATTTTGAAATTAAAGAAAAAGACAGAAGGAACATAGAACACCTAGAACAATAAAAAAAATTGTTTGCTATTTCTATACACAAAAGCAAGATAAATTTACAGTGTTTTAATAAATTGCTTACACGTACGACTATCCTTGCCATATCTCTGATTTTTCCCTCCCTACCACTACATTCTGTGACTCAGGAAGCACCTTTTAATTTTCTTCACATCTGCCTCAGATTTACAAAAATGATAGAACAATGATTCTTCAACAACTGTGTCCTGAATTTCTTTTTCATGAGTGAGTGAAATTAAATGGAAAAAGACTTTCAAAAACCTTCAAAAAACAATATAATATGAACTAACATATATCAAGCAGTTACTACAAGCCAGGCACTCTTTTGTGGGCTGTACAAGTTATTCCATTTAATATTTATGAATATGTGACATGTGACATGAAAACAACACATGAAAACTTTACCACTATACTGCTATTATCTGTTTTTATGGATTAAGAAAAATGAGACAATAATGTATAATAACCCTTTCAAGAGTCAAGTGAATATAGGGAGCCAGGATATGTACTAACTCCACTTGACTCCAGAGCTTGGATCTTGAACAACTTCACTCTACAGATGTGGGGCATGATGAATATAATGACAGGGGAAAACTTTCCCAGTTCAGAGATCTCTGTGGTCACTGAAGGGTAGAAGGGAGAGTGAAGGTAAAGTCGCCTTCTCCGAGAAGTCCTCCTTAACATTCGTTTCTGAATTCGGGGCTGCTCCTCTGTGCTCCCACAGATCCCTGGGACTCTCCTGTGAGATCTTCCCACCATGCACCAAGGGGGGACCCATGGGTTCTGCCACCTGCAGATTTAGAATTGGGTTCATCTGTCTTCTCTATCACTGTGATCCCAGCACCTTGCCCAGGAAATATTAATACTACACATTTACCAAATATTGTTGGAATTAATAAAAGAATACAAAAAGAGAAAAAATGTTCGTGCGCCTGTCCCACCACTGTTCTGTGCACTCCCAGCCAATACTAGCACACAACAGATGAGTCCCACACAGGGGAACACTGGTGAGAGGTGAAAACTTACTCAGGTTTCTTATTGTCTGATCTAGTTGGAGGAAGGGCAGCTGAGAGTGAAGAGGGGCAAAGACATCTGTGTCTTAGGATGGAGAATGGGGACAGGGAATAAGAGAGAAGGCAGGAAAGATCAAGCAGCAGAAAGCAAGTAAAATACTACAGAGAGAATAGCGACAATTTCTAACGCAGGCCCCAATAAAGCTAGTTTCAACAAAGAGAACCCTCCCAAACATTTTTAAGGCAAACTTCTTCAGCTTCCTCTTTCTCTTCTTCTTCCCCTCCTCTGCTTCCTCTTCTTCTAATTTTCCTAAGGCCTAAGAATTTTGAACTTCACCTTTTAGCGAAGGAGCAGTAATTGACACTCGAGGAGGGGAAAATTGGAAGGGCTTGTTACAATCAGATTTGCATTCTAGAGGAAACAATAAAATGTCTAATATTTAGTCATGGGTCAAAACCGATGTCATTGCCATCCAATCTGCACCAATAACACATGGGGGATGATTTGGTCACATGGCTCCTTTGAATAAGCTCCCAAACATGAGAACCCTGGAACAGTGAAGGAACCAGGCAAGAAGAGTCATCATCATTCATCACATCTGCCAGTCCAGTGTTTCCTTACAGACAATGCTCCAACCACTAAGGCTACAATATACCAAATAGTGACATTGGGTGCATCTCATTCCTCTTTGGTGAATCCTCACACATGCAGGATCTTCTTTAGGATCCTCAGGTTAAGGATGTAACTGTTCAGTCCAAGTGCCTTAGGAAGGGTTAGGATAAAATCCTTCCTCCTGCCCTTTAATCCTCTGGCTATTTTAAGGGCTACCTAGAAGAGGGTGGCGAGGGCATGTTCCTCTATCAGGATTCCTAAGCCCTGATTTTCCAAGCACAGAAGAAGTTGAAGTAGAACCAACCAGAGCAATAGACATTCTTTGAAATCTGCTAGAGTGTCTCACTCCCTGCAGGAAAATAATTCACAGACACACCAAGCTTTGATGCAATATAATTTATTCTCTTCTCCTCTGCCAATAACAATCCAGTTGGTAAGGTGCTCTCCATCCTTGGGATCCCACGGTTGGGAGAAGAGATCTGGGTCCCGAACCACACCCCTCTCAACGGTAGAAGAGAAGCACAGCTGCCTCAGTTATCTCCCGGCTGTTGCTGCAATGAACATGAGTTCCATATCCAGTCGAGTCAAAGGCAGAAAAATCCCCACATTGCCGGGGATTGTTTTCGGGGAAGTACCCTCCTCCGCCGATGCAGTGCTGGGAAACAGGGAGAGGAAGAGACAGATGAGAGATCTGCTGGTGAGGCCAAAGACAGCCTAATGCCCAAATCCAGTGGAGTCTTTGGTCCTCAAGAGACTCACCATTAGCAGTGTTACCTGTTCCTCCCATAAATACCTCTATACCTTTAGCTTTAGTGACCTCATTTTCTGCTCCTCACTGTCTTCCAACTTTTCTGAACACTCATTCTAGGATTCCCTGGCAGGACTATTCCTTCCAAAATCCTTTAAGTGCTTCTCCTCAATACGGGACACATATCCCTGTCCCTTATAGATTGCATGACCACATTGGCTTCAGTTACTAACAATTACTATGGCCCTCGAATCTCTATCTCCTGCATAGATATTTCTGTGCTAAAAACCTTGAAATCCAACCTGGATCTTTAGACAGGAATCTCAAGCTCCATAGGACCAAAACAGAGTTAAATGTTCCTCATGAACCCCAAAATGCTCATCATCCAGACACCCTGACTTAGTAAATGACACTCATTCACCCAAATGAAAACTGTGAGCTATTCTAGACTTCTACCCTTCCCATCCTCTGTGTTCAACTGGTATTCCATTTAAAATCCTGAAAATTCATAGATACCCATCATTTATCCCCACAGGTGCATGGGGGAATGGCCTGAGTGAGGTTCTAGAAGGTGATGTCCAGGACCCTCCTGGTAACCCCCAACACACTGTGTAGCTATGCAAGCCCAGGCCAGGGTTGGGGAGGACCAGTTTTCTCTGAAAGCTAAACCACAGATGAAGAAGGACGAGGAATCTCGGCTTCAAAAGGCTTCCACAGAATGTTCCCGCATGGAAGGCTCACCCCTGCTGCAGGAGACTGAGTGCTTTTCCCAAAGGCTGAGCATCCAGCAGTGGCTCTTGTGAAGCCTCAGCCTCAATTTCAGTCCTCAAAGTTACAGGATGTCTGTACCTGGACAAAGGGTCCCACAGCTCTGTCCCGGAAACCCAACAATCAGCAAGAGAAAGTCACACTTCCACACACATACACACACTTACACCACACTCGTACCACACCCAACACACATACCAACACACAGTGAAAAACTCAGCCTCACAGCCCCGTTGGTCCCCACAAAGACTCACATGCTCAGTGTTACATCCGGTGACCCTCATTCCAGCACACAAGGCATTGGCTGCTCTCTCGTTATTAAATACCCTGAACTGAACAAATCCCGCAGTGAATTCCTCTGAAAACAAGAGACAGAAAACAGCATTCAAGGAAGATGCTAGAAATAGCCTCTTTACTCCAGTCCAGAGATTCTCTATGCTGAAGCTCAGGCTGCAGCCCAACCCTCCAACCACACTGCTGGAGCTCAGCTCCTCTGGGGCCAACGAATGGTCCATCCTGACCCCAAAATTCCTGTCAGGGTACTCTTCCCAGCCCAGAGACCAAGAGCTTGTCCTCAGGAGGGTCTCTGGTCTGCCAGAGGCCTGTGAAGAGAAATTCAGCTATGCAGGAAAATCACACTGAACACCTCCAAGGGCGGAGTTGCAGTGATTAGGAGGCAGATTCACTGTGTTCCTCGTTATATTTTTCTTACTCTCCTTTATTTTAAAATCCCATATGCTAAAATAAAATTTTTTTTAAATCCCAAATGTCAATGATAATGGCTTTGATAGCATAGGCTGAGGCTTTTTGAAAGATACTATGCTGCCGACTTTAGATTCACACAAAATAAACTAATGGTTACTCCTCACACACACACACACAAAAATAGGCCTCCCCATTTTGTTGGCTGTCCTGCCCTGTGTACATGAACCTGGCCTGGTCCTAACAAGTTCCTGAGGAGCTGACAGTGGGGTTGTCAGGACTAAAGAGTCTGGAGCCAAAGTTCCTCAGTTTGCATTTGCACTGAGAAAATCTGGCTGTGTACGTGCCCTGTGACCTCAGCAAGTTCCCCAACCTCTCAGTCCGTCTGTTTCCTACAATGAGGTTAATGACAGCTCAGCCCGTAAGGCTGTCAAGCAGACTCAGTGGAACAACACGGGTCGCATGCATAGAAGAGATCTGAGCCATGGTTACTGATTAATAACTGCTACCTGTCCTAAGTGAATGAACTCAATCAAGACTGAAACTCTTTCTACCAAGAGTTCAGAGGGGTATTAAAGACTCACTCTGGCCATTAGGTGAGTAATAAGACGCCGTTTTCTTGGCATCGCCAAAATCATAGACCACGGGGATCGCAGGGCCGTTGTCCGTCCAACACTTTCCTTTTCCGTATTTCACAGGGAATTTCTGTGGAGAACAAAGAAAGTCATTGAGCCAGGACAATGGGTTTGTCCTTACCAGCCATTCCTTCCCGGGGATGCTGCCGTGCTCACTGAGGGAAAACGATGCCTTCTGAGCAACTGAGATTATCTCAAAACCAGTAAAAATTAGACTCTCCCCCCAACCCATAATATTCTGAAATAAAAACTACATAAACAAATAAATAAAATAAGTAAAAACAGGTTATTCTTGAATGTATGTAAATAAATGATAAGCCTAAATAAAACATGGGATTATCATCTTTGAGTTTATATAACATTTTTCTTGATATTCCGGGATAATGGATATAGCAAATTTACTAGAAAAATATGAAATAATCACTTCATTATTAAGCACAATTTGTTCATAAGAAACTTCTTACTAAAACAAAAAAAAAATTCTTTCCCATGTGCTGCCACTGCTAGTCACTCAGGAGCTGCACTTCTCCAACAGCCCAGACCACTTCCGTCCCATTCTCTCTCTCTCTCTTTCCTCTCCTGCCCCAAGTCTCCTCCCTTGTAGGCCTTTTCTCTTGCCTGGCTCAGAATTCCAGAGAGAAGCAGGACTGAAGCCACCAGAAATCAAGGTTAGGAGACCATGGGAGACAGGACTACTGAAGACAGCTCCTGCCCAACCTCAGACACTTGCTTCTCCCCACACCCATAAAACCAGCCCCAGCCAGCGCCCTGTGTACCTGGTAGAGGCCAAACAGATTATGTCCCAGTCCCTGGAGGAATCCAGTTTCGGTGTGGTACCTCAGCAGGGATCTGCTTCTCCAGTGCTTCAAGGGGGACTTGTTGGGCACATGCCAGATGCTCAAGTCCTGGGCCTGGATGTCGTAGTAGCCAGGGTTCTGCACAGCAACACACACTTAGCCTCAAGGGCCAGGGGGTCTCACAAGGCAAAGGCCCACACATGCAGCCCTCAGCTGAGCTGTCAGCTCTGGGCTCCGGGGGTGGGACAGATGGTCGCCTGTCCTCAGACACCCCCACTTCCAGCAGGTGAGGACTCCCCACCACCCACGTCCCTAACTGCCTTGGTGCGAGGAAGTTGCAATTCAACATGTGTAAGTATTTCCTTCCTCTTCTCCAGCCCTGTTTCCATGCCCCCCTTCCCATCCTCCCTCCTGCATGCTGGGGCCACACATACTCACTCCTCACCCTTTCCCAGTGCATGGGAAATGGCACCAACCTTGTAGTCGTCGCTTGTGGCCGCCTCTGCAGACCCAAAGGTGTTGTAGTTGGCCCAGTTGTTGTCCCCCTCTGGGTAGTCTGCTCTGTTGCCCTGCTGACTGGACCAGCGATCGCCCACCGTGCACTTCCCATACATGTTGTTCTCATGCACGCTGGCCACCAGGGTCCAGCCGCCACCCCTTGTGGTCATGTCACAGAAGGTCTGGTAGACGAGACCATTCTCGGTGCGGAGGAAATACAGGCCATCTGCAGAGAGAACCAGCCAGAGCCTCCCTGTCTGAGAGCTCACTGCCATCTTAGCCCCATCACCAGAAAGGCCCTAGGAACCAGACACATGGCCTCAAGCCTCCTTCCTCCCTGAGTCCTGCCACTAAGTGTTCCCGGGTGGCCTGGCATCTCCCTGAGTTCAGAAGATTACCCTCCTGAGGCTGAGGCAGAACATAGAGTCATCAAAACTCCCAGTGGCCAGTGACGTTCCTATCAGGTTAAACATGGAATTATCGTATGGCCCAACAACTCCACTGCTAGGTTTATATGCAAAAGAATTAGGAAAAGCAGATACTAGTGCAGCAGTGTTCATTGCAGCATGAGTGACAAGAGTCACAACAATATTTCAGTTGAGAAACAATCCCAAAATTAATCAATACATGAACAAACAAAATGCAGGGTGTATATATGTGTGAGTTGTGTGTTTCTTTACATTAGTGGATAAAAAGGAATAACATATCCATGCTACAACATGGATCGACCTTAAAAACATTTTGCTGAGTGAAATAAGCCAGATACAAAAGGACAAATATCACATGACTCTACTTATATGAGGTAACTGGAAAAGGCAAATCCACAGAGACAGAAAGCAGAATAGCAACTACCAGGGATGTGGGAGAGGACAATGTGGAGTTGTCGCTGAGTGGGTACAGAGGTGGTGAACAATTCCAGAGATGGATGGTGATGATGGTTGCACAACGTTGTAGGTAATTACTGCAGATAAATTTTACATTTAAAATTAAAGTGCAAATATCATCCCATATGTAATATATATACATGTTACAACAATTTTTTCTTAACTTTAAGAAAAAAAACCTCCCAGAGGACAAAAGCCTGATTGCCCTGAGAGGGCTCTGTTTGAATCTCATCACTCACCACCTGCGCTGGGGCACTCGGCTTTGATTTCCTTGCAGCTTCTGGGCAGAGATGGAGACGCAGAAGAGCAGGTCCCCTTCTGGGAGGAAGTATTGGCCACCTCTAGAGAATATGCACAGTGTTATTTTCATTGCTGATTTGTCACAAAAGCCAGCCTCTCGTTGTCACTATTTGTAAACGATTCCACTCCACGGTAGCAGAGCCTCACTGCCGGGGTGGTAAGACCCAGAGATACCCACTGTCATATTCATTCAGCCCATTTGACCCAACACCCAGCACAGGCTTCATACATGCCTGCCTCCACATGACCTCACCCTGTACCCAGCCCTGCCCTAAGCACTGGTCAGTCAAAGAAATTAAACATCCCCCCAAGAGCTTATCCCTAGAGGAGTTGTTGATAGGTCAACAGAAAATTATATTGAGAAGAAAACATGATAAAAGATAAGCAAGGCCCAGTGCATGGGCTCACGTCTACATTTGTAGCACTCTGGGAGTCCAAGGCTACAGGATCACTTGAGGCCTGGAGTTTGAGACCAACCTGAGCAAGAGTGAGACCCCATCTCTACAAAAATAGAAAAATTAGCTGGTCATAGTAATTCATAACTATAGTCTCAGCTACTTGGGAGACTGAGGCATGAGGATCACTTGAGGCGAGGACTTTGAGGTTGCAATGAGCGATGATGATGCCACGGCACTCTATGAATTTTATCCTGGTTGATGAACCACGAACCTAACTCAAACAAAAAGATAGACAAGCTCATGAGAACAAACAAAGGTGAGAGTGCAGAATGGAGAGGCCAGGCTGGAGGCAGGGTGGTTGTTTGGGAGTTGTAGGTGGACATGGGGGGCAGGGATTGTCTTATGTCTTAGTCACTCAAGGCCTCCCAGTCTGAGTGACACCATCATTTATTCTGAGAGAACAAACATGATTCATCAGTAGGAAGAAAGAGAAGAGAATTCAAGGAAGGGACAATAGCATGTCCAAAAGCCTGGGGAAAAAAATACAGCATAATCTGGCCTGTTGAAGAAATAGAAGGAGCTTAATGTAGCCAAAACATAGGGTGTGAGGTAGGGAGTGGTGGGCAGACTATGGCTAAGAGTTTAGCGGAGGCACAGAATAAAGAACTTTAAATGCTAATCTTAAGGCTGAAGAGTCTGCAAATTACTCTAAAAGGCTAGAGGAATGACAGTACTCACAAGCTTTCAGGTCAGAGGTATTCACCTGTAAGTAACTCAGTGCCTACTAGTTGAGTGTCCTTGGAGTGGTACTTAACATATCTGAGCCTCAGTTTCCTCATACCTAAAACAAAGCTAATGAAGTGTTTTTGTGAATATTAAGTGAGAAGACATTTAGAAACAGCCTTTACTTTTGTAAAATTCAAAACATAAATATGAAGACAAATACAAATTTTAAAATTCCACTGTTATTTCTGCTGTAGAAGGAAGACTGGGGAAAGAATATTCTCTGGGCAGCAAGCAGACCACGCAATTCCCATTGAAATCCCATGGCCAAGGCCACACGTGTAGGGAGTGGCCGGGAGAGGCCACACAGAGGCACAAAGCTGGACCCAGGACATGCCTCAGGCAACACTCTCACTGCCATGGGCCAGATTCTTCCAACGAGAGGCCAGAAATCAGCACTTTGCCTACATCCAAGTCAACCTCCCTGCATCTCAGAGACATCCCCTGTGGCCCAGGAGAGACCAGCATCCTGGGAACCACCCAACCAGTTCTGTTCTTCAACACTGGAGCTGAGTGGAGGAACCACTGCCCCCAGACAAGTGACTCACCTTCACTCCACCCTCTGGTGGCCACAATGAGAAACAGCAGGAAGCCAAGTTGGTTCATCATAATCTAAAGAAAAGCAAGAAGGACATTGTCTTTACCATCTGCTTTCTCTACATCCCTGCTCCCGCCCCAGTCCAATCCTATAATGACTCCAAAGCCCTTTGCATTTTGTTTCAATTCCACACATCTCTGGGACCAAAAGCAGACCTGAGCTGAAACCAGGATCCCCCCACTCACAGACATGTGCGAATCTCAGCTGAGTTCCCTCCAGCACAGAGAGCTGCCTCCTCCCTCACAGCAGCCAGGAGCTCAGAGTCAGCTGCCCGCTGGGTGGAGCTTCCTCTGCAGAGGCCCCTGATGTGGGTGATGCGCTGGGCCCTTTATGGAGAAAGCCCAGCGGGGCCTGGCCCAGGCTTCCAGCCCACCCTCCCCTGGCACGATGCCAGGTGCAGGTGAGGACTCAGGCCAGGTTCTTTACACAGTGATAACTCATGGAATTAGCAGGCTCTAAAGGCCAAGTCTTAAAAGTCACCTGCTAGCCTAGGAGCACTAACCCCAATTCAGGATTTCACGCACCTGTGCGTTTTCCAAAAAGAAACTAGATGAACAGACTAACTACAGTTGGTTTGGAGTTTTTGTTTCTTCATTTATTGCAAAATCAAAACTTTTTTTAAAAAACTAAACATCTACTATAATCATTTCACAGAAAAAGGAAATTTTAACAACAAAATAGGAAAGAGATCATTTCAAAATAAATATAAAACTTTATGCTGAATAAATCCAAATACCCAGAAAGACTCACTACATTGTCCTTAATTTTCTCATTTTGCCACAAATTAGTGAAAATTTACTACAGAGTGCATTTGAGACTAAATTAAATGAGTTAGTCAAATGATGCTTCCAACTTCCTGTATCATTCCCGTCCTGATGTCATCCTTCACTTCTCAAGTCCTCCTTCAGCCGTAATAAAATTGATCAGGTTCTCCTCAGTGATGTATTATAGCACTAATAATATTGCAGTTCTTAGGAAAAGATTGTGAATCTCTTCTTTGTGAAGCTGATATTTTGTGTCTTTGTAGCTTTGAGGTATTGATTTACACAAAATACTCAAATATATTGACAGAAGAAAATAAAATAGCACCCAAGAAGAAAAGCTACAAATTTATACTTCTTTTACTGATTCCAAGACACATTTTCTTCATATTTTGACATCTTTAATATGACTATGCATCTCATCCTTAGTGCTAGGTATTAATACATAAATCATGAAACAACCTACCATTGACAGTATCTAACAGACAAAAATGGTAGATCTATTTTAGGGACATTGCCCCTTCTAACACCATCATCCCAAATCAGTGACTGTGTCTGGGTGATTCCACTTCCCACTTCCTCTTGAATCTGTTCTCACACCACCTCCTCCAAATCCCACTGTCCTTCACATTTGTTAGTTCAGGTCAAGGTCAGTGTGGATGCTTTCAGCTCTGACTGACAGAAAACCCATCTCAAATTAGCTTAACCAAAAAGCAAACACATCACTCCATGAAACAGGAAATCTAGAGAGAGGGCAGGCTCCAGGCTTGGTTGATCCGGAGCCTCTCAATGTCTCAAGGACCTAGGCTCTTTCAGCCTCTTTACCTTGGCTTCCTCCTGAGTCTGAGGACGAGATGGTTATTGGTGTTCCCGGACTACCTACAAGGGAGAAGAGGGATCATCTCTTCCTGTGGCTCCTTCTTCAGAGAGCGCAAGCTTTGCTCACAGACCTCTGGCACAATTTTCCTCCTGTTTCGTTGGCCAGAGATGTCACGTGCTGTGCTAGTTTGCCAGGGCAGCCATAACAGAATACCACACTCTGGCTGGCTTAAACACAGAAATTAGTTTTCTCATGGTTCTGGAAGATAGAAGTCCAAGATTAACATGTTGTCACATCTCTCTCCTGGGCTTACGGATGGTCACTTCCCCTCTGTGTCCTCACATGGGCTTTTCTGTGTGCATTTTAGAGCTGGATTGTTCATACATCTGAAAGCAATGACAAGCCCATTGCCCATGGTCGGTGCAATTGTATGGCTGCCTGGCACTTGCCCTCTCCACGTTTCTCTTCCCTTCTTTGGGCCTCATGTGTGTCTTAGATCAGCTTCCCTGATAATAGAAATCAGGTAGAGGAATTGAGAGGATAACTGTACAACCAGCAAGGAATGTTACAGTGTTGGCAGTGAAGAGATCTGGAGGAAAGTGAGAGAAATGTTAGAAATAAGCAATTGTAGCCAACTGATGTTTCCACTATACTGCAGCCTAAATTGGAATTGAGGGGTGCACCAGAGTTTGAGGTTGGGTTTTGTGTAGTGACAAGCTGGAAATTGTTGGGAGGTGGGGGAGTGTTGATAAGAACATTGAAAAAGGGCAATAGACAATTGCTTTTAATGGAGTATTGCATTTTGTGGATTTAGGTTCATCATCCAATGGTCAATCCATGTCAGAGTAATTCAAATTGTACCTGAGGCAAAAAACTAAAACAAAAGCTAAAAAAACTTGGCGGAATGTGTGCACCCTGAGAGACAACAGGGTGGAAGAAACCCCTCCCCCACCACCTCACTCCAGCCCAGCACCTGCATCTCCAACCCACTTGGTTTTGTTTTGTTCTTTAAAACAAAGAAAGCCTTATTGTAAAAACCAACATACATACTGAAAAAGAATTAAGACTTAAATATACAGTTTAATGAATTACAAGAAGTCAAATACCCGTGTAATTATCTCCTGATCAATAAATAAAACTTTGGGAGCACCCCAGAAGCTTCCCATATGTTCCATCCACATCACAAAGCTCTCCCTTTCTCCTAAAGTAATCATTTGCCTTATGGTAATCGTCACTTCTTTGTGCCGGGCGACATTGTTTTAAAATGTCTTGATATCCAGTATAACAAGGCCTTATGCTTTGATGTTCTTCAAAAGTATCTCAGTTATTCTAGGTCTTTTGCCTTTATATGAAATTTGTAAATCTACTTTAAATCTACTTATACACATACGTATGCACACACAAGCTTGGGATTTTATTGGAATTACATTGATTATATAGATCATTTTGGAAAGAACTCATGCCTTTAAAATATTATATGTGGCATGTTTCCCCATTTATTTGGATTTTCATTGTTTTCACATAATTATATCTTATAGCTTCCATAGGCATTTTGTGCATCTTTTGTTATATTTATTTCAAAGTATTTGACATTTTTGATACAACTGTAAATACCATCTTTTAAAATTTCATTTTCTAATTGTTTGATGCTTCTATACAGAAATACGACTGATTTTTGCCTGTAATTCCAGCACTTTGGGAGGCCAAGGCAGGAGGATCACTTGAGGCTAGACATTCAAGACCAGCCTAAGCAACATAACGAGATTCCATCTCTACAAAAAAATTAAAAAGAAATTCTCCAGGTGTGGTGATGCATACCTGTAGTCCTGTCTACGTGGGAGGCTGAGGCAGAAGGATCATTTGAGCCATGACTGCTCCACTGCTCTCCAGAGCCCAGGCAACAAAGTAAGACCCTATCTCTGAAAAACCAAAAAAAAAGAGAGAGAGAGAGAGAGAGAAAGAAAAAGAAATACAACTTATTTTCATGTTGACTTTGCAACCAGCAAACATTCTCTTTTTTACTCATTCTAATGTTGATCTGTAGATTATTTTGGATTTTCTACATAGCAACTATGTCATCTGAAGAATTATAACTATTATTTCCTCCTTATCAATTTCTATGGCTTTTGGTTTGTTTCTTACCTTACTGCACTGCTGCTACCTTCAGCATAATCTGGAATATCAGAGAAGAAAGATGGTATCTTCCTTTCTCTTCAGAAAGGAAAAGGTTTGAATGTTACAATTAAATACAATTATGATTAAATATGATGTTGCTGTATTTTTCATGAATAGCCTTGATCAGATTAAGAAATTTCCTTCTTATACTAGTTTTTATCATGAGCAAATGCTCAGAATATTCATAAATCGATGTTTTATCATGAATGTATGTTAAATTTCATCTATTGTCTTTTTTACATGTATCAAGATGATCGATGAATTCTTTTTATCCTATTACTTGTTATTATAGAAAGTTACATTAATTATTAATTGATTTTCTAATGTTTTGTTGTTTTGTTCTTTGAGGGTGTTTTCTTTTTGTTTGTTTGTTTGTTTGTTTGTTTGTTTGTTTGTTTGTTGAGACAGGGTCTCACTCTTTTGCCTGGGCTAGAGTGCATTGGCACAACCATAGTTCATTGCAACCTCAAACTCCTGGGCTCAAGGACTCGTGCCTCTCAGCCTCAAGAGTAGCTAAGACTACAGGTGCATGCCACTATACCTGGCTAATATTCTACTTTTTGTAGAAATGTGGTCTCTCACTATGTTGCTCAGGCTGGTCTAGAGCTCCTGGCCTCAAGCAATCCTCCCATCTCAGCCTCCCAAAGTGCTAGGATTACAGGCAAGACACAACATGCTCAGCCTGATTTTCTACTGTTAAAGCAACTTTGCATTTTTGGGATAAACTCAACTTGGCAATCACAGATTCGTGTATCTATATATGAATGCAGTTTGACAATATTTATTTAGAATCTGTGCATACACATTCATGCATGAGATTGATCTTTTATTTTGCATTCTCATACTGTTTTGTCAGGTTTTGGTATAAACATTACTGTAGCTTTATAAAGTGAATATATAATAGGCTTTATTTGAATAAATTTGGAGTTCTGTGTTCTTAAAATGTTTGTTAGAACTCACTGTAACAAAGTGCAGATGGACCCCCCGCCCAGAAGATGGCGGATGAGAAACACCGCCAGACAGAGTGTCCCTGCAGAAAAGACAGATTCTAGCAGAAATTAGAAGAAAGAAGCAAGAAGTCGAGCCTACATCGGATGAGGGTCGGAAGGAGGAGTACCTGAGACCACGGGAGACTCCACGGGAGGAGGTCTCGGAGGAGAACTGGAAGCTGGGACCGCCGGAGCAGCCCGGAGACCAGCGGGAAGGGTAGGTGGATCCGCCATTTCCCCTCCCCTGCATCCCGGACTGCTGGTGGGCTCCCCAGCAAGCGGAGGGACCTGCGGACACCAGCCCAGCGACAGCCGCCGCCAGTCAGCGGTAAGCCTGTAGCGGATGCGGCACCAGGCTCCCAACTCCCCCGGGGCACCTCCGTGTGCACAGACCCGAGCCGCCCGGCAGACGCCATATTGCCTCCTCCTCCCCTCCCCCGACCCTACCCCCGGCTGCCCAGAGAGACAATATAGCCACCAGCAGGAGGCACCTACAGGGAACGGGACCTTCCCTTTTGGGGCCCTACAGCTGACTAAGCGGAACTCAGACTGTGAGCTCTCTGCCCGCCAGCCCTCCCAGGTGCTGCTGGCACGGTGATCCCAGGAGAACGGGGCAGGCCTTGAGGTTGAGAGACATAGACCCAGCTTGGGCTCCCTGTGGGTGAATTGGGACAGGCACTCGTCTCCCTGGTGGGGACATAGTTTGAACTCTGGGACCCAGAGGTCAGACCTGCAGACCACATCCCGTGCACTGAGGCCTCGAATTGCCCGGGACACAGAAGGGAAATACGTGAACAGCCTGCTGAGGTGAACAAGAGCTGATAACAGGACACAAAAACAACAGCGTAGCCTGTTCCTCCAAGCAAGCGCCTCCTACTGACAGGGAGAGCATCCTGCACACCCTTTTCTCGACACCTACTGACTCATTATACAGGGAGTGGTCGAATCTCACCCACAGACACCAACTACTGGCTCAGAAACTAAACAAGGCGTGTAAATACCCAAACAAAAACCTAAAGAAGAAAAACAACAACCAATCGACATGGGAAGAAATCAGCGAAGGAACTCAGGAAATATGAAGAACCAATCGGAAAACACACCCCCAAAGAGGAGCCCCAGCCCCCTAGAAACGGACACCAACCAAAATCAGGCAACCAAAATGACAGAAGAGGAATTTCGTATGTGGATCATAAGAACACTCACCGACTTGCAAGAACAACTCAATAACCAACACAAAGAAACCACAAAAAGCCTCCAGGATCTAGAAAAAAAGTTCACTAAAGAAATAGACACAATGAAGAAAAGTTTAACCGAACTCCTGGAAATGAAGAATCAATTCAGGGAACTACAAAATACAGTGGAAAGTCTCAAGAACAGGGTAGATCAAACAGAAGAAAGAATCTCAGAGATTGAAGATAACACCCTCCAATTAAATAAATCAGTCACAGAAATAGAGCAGAGAAACAAGAGAAAAGAGCAAAGCC
>VSMD01031524.1:0-47678 GCA_008750895.1 Mirza zaza | reverse complement strand
TATAAACAGAAAGAAATTAATTGGCCAACTAATATATATAGAAAAAATTAGCCGGGCATGGTGGCACATGCCTGTAGTCCCAGCTACTTGGGAGGCTGAGGCAGCAGGATTGCTTGAGCCCAGGAGTTTGAGGTTGCTGTGAGCTAGGCTGACGCCACGGCACTCACTCTAGCCTGGGCAATAAAGTGAGACTCTGTCTCAAAAAAAAAAAAAAAAAAGAAAAGGGAAAGTTTAGGAGTGACCTAAAGACACTCATCAAGAAAGAAAAAAACCCAAATATTTCTTTAAGGGAAAGGAGACAGACCTAGAATAAATTACTTTAAATTAATAGAAATACTTGAGTTATACAGAAGGATGAATTTCTCAATTCTGAAGAGTTATATATTACTGGTCCTGTTTCAGGTTACTTGGGTAGGAAACACAATTTCTTGACATATTTAAGGACAGGGCAGACAAAAATCTTATCTTGGATAGCTTGTAGGATCTTGCCTAAGGGTAAGGAAGGTGAACTAAATGGCCTTTTGAACTTTCTGTTTTCACAGTCTGATATATATCTGACACAGGTACCAATTAGAACAGTAGCTGTCCAAAGAAAATCCTCTTGGTGATCTCACCACCTATCTTCATCCAGAAAGAGTAAGTTCTTGAAATATCCTCCTTGAGTGTTTCCTTAAACAAATTCATAAAAGCAATGATAATTCATAATTTTACTTGGAAATTTGCATTTTGTGGCTAGATGTCTAGAGAATAAGAATAGACAGTACAGATGTGGTATCTCCATATGGATTCAGTAAGAACTGGAAATCATTTTGGAAAAATATATATCTGTCCAAACTGCAAAAACAGGGCCTCAAATGATAAATGCCTCAGTACTCTGGCCAATTTTTCCTGGTCTATCTTGGTGCTATATATTAATACTTAAAGATGACATAAAAGAAATGAATATGTTCATGCAGAATGGCTTTCCTCCACTTATCTTTGTGGCTGCGGTGAAAACCTTGGAAAATTGCCTATGGCAGCAAGAACACAGAAATCACACACCCACACCTCCTGCTCTACAGAGCTTTCCCAGCCTCTCAAAACTCTGACCCACTGGGCCACCAACATACATGGGCTTTTGCCTCAAGGCCCAGTCTCTTATCTCTGTTCTTTTCTTTGAGGCAAATGAGCAACTTTGGAGCCAATACCAGGTATAGACTGAAATCTGTCTTGAAAGCACTCAGGGGCCAGCACTCCTGTTTTCAACGATTTTCAATGATTATTCATGACCTACTTTTCACCCAGAAATCCAGATCAACAGGAGCCAGGGCAAACAGGCTCACAGGATAAAATGCCTTAAAAAGTCAATCAGAGAAGTTGATTATCTAGTTTATATGTAGTTTATCTAGTTACATAAAGCTCATCATGTTTTCTCTCCCCTTCTATTTGATTTATGGCCCTTTTATTGCTTAGACCAATCTACATAAGGAAAAGTAAAGAAGAAAACTAAAATCTGGAACTTTGGTTACTTAATAGCATGTCATGCAAAAACGATATAATGAAAGGAGCACCACTGAAGGCAAAAAGGAATCTTAAAAATTATTTCAAAGTTAAACATATAAATGCTTCCCTCCTATTTCCTATATAAGTTATTTAAATTCTGACATTTGGGGGAAAGGCAAAGGAGCAAAGTAATAAACTCAGGCTGGAAAGTTCTCCCCTTCTGCCATTATCCCTCAATGCTAGATGCCCATAGCCTCAAAAATGGCATCTGAAACACCTTTTCTAATGTAACTCTTTATATCTTTTTCAGCACTTTTTAGTTGTGCAACATTAGTTACATAATGTGTTACATAGTAGTAGCTATTAAAAAAATAGGCCTCATGGCTTCCTAGCCCAGTATGCTTTTCATTAGCCTACAATGATATTAGCAAGGTCTTATTTTTATTTATAAACAGTAACTACAGTGGTGGCTACTATTTATCAGGTCCTAACTATGTCCCAAGCACCAGGTTAAACCCTATATATTCTCTCTTTTAATCCTGGCAATAATTCTGAGAGGCAAGTACTGTCATTATCTTCTTTTTGCAAGTGAGAAAAACATGGGCTAGAGAAGTAAATAACTTACTCAGGGTCACCTAGCTAGTTGGTGACAGAGCTAAGATTCTGTTACTATAGCTTGTGTTCTCAAATCTCAATATTGTTCCACTCCCTAGATCAAGGAACAAGTTTGGTTATTTATACTACACTGCAATTTGGGGAAGAAAATCCACTCCCTATACTATAACATTAAAAATTAATCAAAACAATTTATAACAGTGAAACCTATATAAAGTTCTGATGTTTTCTTAACAAATGAATCCAAATAAGTTAAATCTCCATTGAATTCAGCAATGCTGCCAGATGTATGCTGCTGCTTCATGTAACATGTAAAACTAGGCACTTCATTTGTTAATAATATTTCAACATTAGGGGCCCAAATTGTTCCTGTTCTGACTACAGGAGCCATGTTAAGTGACAAAAATGCTAACAAGTCAGGATACAGAAGCATTTTCCAGGGATATTCATAATGCCAAGGAATAAATAATGGGATAATAAGGTTTACAGCACAACCACTTTCAAGTAAATAGCATTCTTTCTTTGTATCTGCATTTGTTTTAAGGACTAGGAAATAAAAACATAGTGCTCTGGTTCTCAGAAATCAGCATACCACAGTAACATAAAGAAATCTAAAACCACCAAATAAAAATCACATTTTAAAAAATGAAGCTTTCTATTACTATCTACAATTCTGGGGGTGAGGAAGATAAACATTTTCACAGTTAAAGTCTTACTACAACAAAAACAGTCTGACATATGGATCCTCATTCGTACCAATACTGGTACTAGGATTTGAGACTAGTTATCCTAAAGCAAATCTCAAATGCTATCTTTGAACTTATATTTCTTCATAATGCTTTTTATCTAATAATATTAAAAGATTGACTATATTTCAGAACATATTACTCCTGATCATCAAAATGACAGCACCCATCTTCTCATCACCATTTCACCCAAAAACTACCATCTCAAATTCTTTGTGAAATAAGAGATTATTCAGTGACAAAGAACATAGATCTAGGGCCGGGCGCAGTGGCTCAAGCCTGTAATCCTAGCTCTCTGGGAGGCCGAGGTGGGCGGATCCTTTGAGCTCAGGAGTTCGAGACCAGCCTGAGCAAGAGCGAGACCCCATCTCTACTATAAATAGAAAGAAATTAATTGGCCAACTAATATATATAGAAACAAAAAAAATTAGCCGGGCATGGTGGCACATGCCTGTAGTCCCAGCTACTTGGGAGGCTGAGGCAGCAGGATTGCTTGAGCCCAGGAGTTTGAGGTTGCTGTGAGCTAGGCTGACGCCATGGCACTCACTCTAGCCTGGGCAATAAAGTGAGACTCTGTCTAAAAAAAAAAAAGAACATAGATCTATGTTCTGCCAAATCCATATTTAAAATAATGGAACACTTAATAGTGAAGCTACTGAAGGTACATTTATGAATGCAATTTCAATAAAAAGTTCAAACGAGAAAACCAAATGAAAATAAATCTTTCCGTTAATTGTTTCAAAGTAAACCATAGTGTGTCATAAATACCAATTGAGATGACAGTACGTTTCTAATAAAGCATATAACATCTTACCAATCTGGTTATTGGTAGCAAAGACAACTACAGGAACATTACTCTAGCATAGCCTCACAAAAACTTCTGTAATATTCACTGAAAGTTGTTCAAAGTCATAAATACTGTGTTATATAGCTCAACCACAGTAAAATACTTTGTTCAACAAGTGCTAACATTTCCTCTTGAGAGGGTACTCTCATCTTCATTTGTAATGACAACAACTTTATGATAGAAGATGAAAACATGTCAGAATTATGAAAAATATATTTGAATGAACACACAATATTCTCAAGTTAAGCAAACTGCTTGTTCTCTAAGTAAATAAAGCTTCCAAGAAAATTTTAATTATTTTTGAAAAAACTGAATAATATTTATTGATTCTTTTTTGTTGAGTGGCAAGTTAAACACAGCCTTGAATTTTGCTGGCTCTGAAAAAAAAAAGCCTGCAATTTAAAATTAAACTCAGTTAATAATGCAATATACTATAAAATAAACAATTTCCTCCATAATGAGTTTAAAATAATTTTTATTCTCAAGAGGCAGAAATACCAACTTACCAGCTTTGTGCCTCTTTTAATTTCCTTTTGGACATCTTCAATAGAAAATCCACCAAGACTTTCATTATCAGAGTGTGATGATACCAAAGCAGATGAAAAGAGCTATAAATTACATTTAAAAAAAATTAAGGTTCATATATAAATTACAGCAAAACAGTGAATAAGATGTTAAATTTAAAAGGATATTTTCTAGTAAAAATGGCATAGTATTAGTGATAAACCATTGCTTAAAAATTTAACTGAGTTCTTTTTTTTTTTTTTTTTTTTTTTTGTATTCAGGAATATTCACATGTTATTAAGATTCTTGTGAATGGTTCCAAGATCTCTTGGTTGCTGCCCATATACTTACCATGCACTTATGGTGTGCTGCCACCTTCTGGTTTTCAGATATTAGTAACTGTCCACATTCCTTGTCTCTATTTGACTTACAAAAGCCACATTTGCGCTGTCTTGTAGGCCCTTTTTTCTGTTCAACTGAGCTTGACATGATTTTTAAATTGCCTTTAGAATGCCACTTTAAGCCTCAAGAAATGCTACAGAGAATAAAAAAGGCAACAAAATAGTTAATTTTGTTTCAAAATCCGTTTATACATATTCACGTAAGTTGTTTAATGTTTGACCTATGGTTTAATATACACATTTTAAAATGGCTATTTAGTATAGATAGATGAATCAATATTAAAACCTAAAATACTTCCATAATAAACATAAATAGATAACTGAATAAAGTTTAGAGTAATTGAGAAAAATCAAACTGCTCCCAAATTAGGGAATATGTGAAATAATTAGAACCGTTTCTATGTGGATAAAAATGTACAATGTACAATGGTAAATCATCACCTCCTGGCATAATTAATATAAAATATTTTTCATGTATAGCTAGGTGCCCCTTCAAGGAGACAAAGAATTATATTTCTAAGAACAGAGCAAAAACTACTAAGAAAACTACAAAATATTCAGAGGGAACAGAATTCTGTAACTGCACAATTTCTTAAAGTTCATATGTTGATGCAATAATAAAATTAAATGAATTTACTTAACTATTACCTTGGAACACTTATTTTTAAAACTGGAATTATTTCTGAGTTTTAAAAAATCATGTATATGTCTTTAATAAATTATTTTTTACAATTCTATTCCTTGTTCAAGTAAAGAAAAATCTAAGCTTCTAACAGTCTATCCAAGAATGCAGGCTTTGGGACCCAATTGTTTATAAAACAAACATATTAAATGAGTCTGAGATTTATTCCAAGTCTGCTTATAAATTAAAGTCACAAACTGATAATGGTCTTCTAAATGCAGTAACTTCCATACTTAAATTAGTAATATTGTCTACAGGAAGAAATGTTTTTTGGTCACATTTTAATTATAGATAGCATAGTATAGTCAGAAAAGGGAAGAAAAGCTCTAACACAAAGGTTTCAGATTTAGATCATCAATCTTAACATGGATTCTTCCGAGCAATACTAAACAAATTTAAAATCAGTTATTTGATTTGTGTAGCTTTCCCAAATCAACAGAACTAAGCAGTTCAAGACTCACAAATAAAACACTTCACAATCAATAAAACTTCAAACTTTTGTCTTAAAATTAATTTACTAAATTCTTTCCATTTTTCTACATATTTGAACATTTTCATATTACTATGTTGAAAAAATTGACTAACACTACATTGCAGCTTTCTGGAAGCATCTGCTCACCAACAAGAACAGGAGCAGCTGGATGCCAGCAAGGTAGTACGAACCATTCAGTGCTTTGCAATATAAAAATTCAGATACTTAATCAAAATTTAACATGAAGCCACAAAGGAAACATGTCTTCTCATCAATTTATATCTAGGATTTTCTTTTAAACAAAACTTCAAAGGCCCTGACAGTCTGCTTTGATGGGTTTAGCAAATTCTTAATGCTATCTATAATTTTAAATACCTCAGTTTTCCAAATGGCACAGGATACTTTACAATAGTACTGTATTCATAGCACTGGCTATAAACCGTGTAACTGATTGAAAACAGGCAGCAAATACTTTTAGGATTAAAGGAGAAAAAAGGACATAACAGAGAAACAAAAGAAACAAAAGGGGAAGTATGTTTGCATTTGCTCAGGCAAGTATGTGTTCAGTTGCTTTATCAAGAATATAGCTGCCCAGATTTTTAGAATTAACTATGCAAAATAACAAAATTCACAAATAGCAGCACAATTTTCTATTTGAGTTCTAAATTAGTTTTCCTGACTGCTATGCAATGAATAGTAGTTACTCTGAAATCACTGTAATGTATTCAGCCTTTCTCCTGGTCATCCCGGCCATTTGAAAGGACAGTACAGTATAAATCTAATGTGTACAGACACCTTTAATGTATAATTTCTATACAATCCTAGCACTGGCTATAAAACTGGCTTAAGATAAAGAAAACTCCTAGAGTGGAAAAATCACTTATTATTCTTAATATTAATTCTGAAATGGCATCCCCAAAATTCTATCCACATTGAATTCTGCCTCTTTCAATCTATAAACAGGAAAATTTCTCATCCTAATTTTGAGAATCTGCCCTTCTAGATACTGAAGACACCAAAATCTAAAACAGAAAAAAGGGACTTTACTTTGCATTCAAAAATATTCTACTGCATTTTTTTTGGTAATCAGTTTAAATGTAATTTGTAACGTGAACAGAGCCACACAAAAAGTGCAATAAACCAATTAAAAACTTTACCCAATGTGCAATGACTAAATGGATTTTTCCACTAAAATTCAAATAATGCATCTGTGCATATCTTGGTAATTTTTTTACAGCCTCCGTGTAAAACATGAAGTGGAGAACATCATGGAAACAATGACTCCTAGCAAAAATGCCTTTATCATAAAAATACAGATTTTTATCTAATGCTGTCACATTTTGTGGTCTCCAGTGAAGTAGAATAAGGGCATTCCAAGGACCAGTACTAAGGGGTTCATAATGTTCCACAAATATATGGCGTTTTAATTTTAGTCTAAAAGGATTTTCAGGGCATACACAAATCAAAGTTTGATGCTTTCACCCAATGAAACCTTTTCCTTAAAAGAAATGTAACATGGAAAACGCTACAAAGCAGAAATAAAGAGGCAACAATAACAGCATGAAAAACATAATTTAAATGTCTGAAAAAAAATAAAAGGCACATTAGGTGGGCTGAAGCAATCAATGCATTTCTGATTTTCCAAGATGCTATGAAGCACTAAGGTAGAAATAACCTGAAACATCAAAGAGAGCATTCAAGAATCAACTTGAGAGCTCATTCAACGCCTGGTATCTGAAAGCGCATTTTCACGGAGTGGGGGGGAACCAAAACAAAAACTGCAGTTCCGGAAAATTAAAACATTCCACACGCAAGCAAGTTGAAATATACAGATCAAAATATTAAACGTGATCCCCCAAAGATACACAGTATTTCTAGCAGGAAAGTTACAGTAGACACAAATAAACGAAAAAGAGATGTACCGGAAGGGCACCTGAATTTGGTTGCACGATATTATTACATGCTTCGCAGTGCTTTTTGCGGTTAATCAAAAGGAAACTAAAGGAATTTTCCAGTTGCTTCAAACCCAAGGGTAGAGAAAGAATTCGAACTGTATAAATAAGATCTGACATTACGTAGTAAGCCGATGAAAATGAAAGGTTTTTCAAAAACAAAAGATTTTTCAACTTCCACGCAGAGTATCGAAACCAATAGAAATTGCAAAAGAATACCGTGCTGTTCGTCCATATAATAAAGGATGGTACACATAACGTACCGATCCTCTCCGTTATTTATTCCCCAATACACGCTAGACTCCAAGATCTCCCTCTAATCAAGCGTTAGATAAAGTCGCGAAACTATCTTCCTCTAAAATACTTCAGCAGGTTCCTTTCAGTCATTAAGTCAGGGTCCCCTAATTGTCTTTTTCCAATCCCCCCAAATCCAGGAAAATATCATCCTACCACTTTCTTTACACCCCCTCTCCCAGGAGTTCGTCCTCTAATAGTCTTCGCTGTAAGCTTCTCCTTATACCTCAGTTTCACCCCTAATTCCCCCCACCCCAGAGTTTTTTTCTCATTCCGTAAGACTAACCCTTTTGCCATCCTAACAATTCTTCCTCTTCCTCTTCCCAAACTAGGAGTCTCTCTCCTTCCCAAATATGTCTTAAGCAATGGCAAAGACCGAAAATCCCCAGTTTTTTCTCTCCTCAAATATTGCGCCCCCTCCCCCGAAGTCTAGGCTCAAGCCTAACCTCTCCTTCTGGACCTTCAAAGCACTTTCTCAGCAGCCTCTTCTCCAAGTGCCTACAATGAGCGGCGCTTCTGGGGTCCCTGACAATAAAGCGAGACCACCAAGAGTCCCCTTTAACAACGGGCAGGGGCGGCGGCCTGGCCACCGCCATCCTCCTTGTCTTCTCCCGCCGGGCAGAGAATGGGGGGCCCCAGGGTTCCGCGGGGACTCACCAGCGAGGCCCAGAGGCGGAAGGCAGGAGAGAAGCGCCAATGAGGGGAAAGAGAAAGAAGTCGGTCTCGGTTCCCCGGCAGTGCCTAAGAGCGGGGCTCTGTCGCCAGAGGTTGTTTCCTTTCATTCGAGGAGAGACAGGCTCGCGGAGCGCCCTTACGTCGCCCCCCTCTCACGCACACGACCCACACAGCGTTCGTACGTCCTGAGCGCGCCGCGGGCCCTCATTGGCCCCAGAGAGGGGGCAGCTGAAGCCGCATAGCCACAACGCATGTGCAGGGGCCACCCCCTGTGCGGATCCAGGCCGCCGGCCCCGCCTCCCGCTCGCGCGCGTACCTTCTATTCTCTGCTCTGCCGCTCGGCCAAGTGTTTGGGGGCAGGATCCGACGAGATAGAGAAAGAGATTCAAAGATATCGATGTGGGTTGGGTGGAGAAGGGGCAGGGTTGGGACTAGAAACCGTTGGACAGGGGCCCTGGGTAACTGGTTTTCAACAGTGATTCAAGTGGGTAGGCCTTATTCTTTGCACTTGTTCACTGAGGCCCTTTCACAGCCATTATTTCATTGTACTCTCCTGGCATCCCTTTAAGGTCTCCGTCCGCCTCAATTTACGGCCAGGAAAGACTGAGAACCTTGTAGTAAAGGCAGCCTGCCTGGATTTCAATCCTTGGGCGAATCATTTTAATCTCTGTGCCTTAAAATTTTTTGTCTTCAAAATGGGGATGAAAATAGTACCTCACAGGTTTATTGTAAAGAAGAAATGAAAGAATACAATGAAAGCATGCATTAGTGTCTCTGGCATATAACAGGCTCTCAGTAAATGCTGGGATTATCATAATCAGAAAAGACAAGTAATTTTCTTTGTAACCAATACAGGTAAACCAGACACCTAAACGAGTGTTTTCCTCTTTGATGTACTGGAGCCAGATTGCTTGGGTTTGAATCTCAGCCCCCCCACTTCTAGCTCTATGACCTTGATTACGTTGTATTACCTCTCTGTCCCTCAGTTTCATTCCGTCCAAAATGTAGATCATAATGGTATTCATCTCAAAAAATTGTTCTGAGAAATGAGTTAGTATACGTAAATCACATAGAATAATGCTTGGGCACATAGTATGCCCTATTTAAGGGTCAGCTTTTGTTATTTTCTACTGGTCTCACAGACTGAAAAAAAAGCCCTAACAAATTTGTGAGAATTTAAAGATGCCCTTCAAGTAGAGATGTTTTTCCTGCAGTGGGATGCATTTCCACTTTTTTGATCCAGTGCTGTTTCTATATTGTTTCATCAGTCTTTTTTATTTGTCATAGCAATGTCAACCTTAAAGTGTAATCCCCAAGAAAACAATGACCATGGTGGTGTAACACTGATCCCTTCAAATACATACCTAACAGCAGTGAACAAACCAGCCATTTAGCTGCAAGGAACCCTTAACTCTTTTACTCAAGGCCCTGTGCTGTGAAAGGGAGTAGCTAATGATTTGCATAAGAAAATCCAGAATACATATTCCAAACATTTATGGTATATATGAAAACAAGTTCCCCAGAATAATTTTCTACCAGCTTTACACACTAACTGATGCCAGGATGAAACAGATGATGGATGTGTAAGTGACAAAATGCAGTGCTGGTGCAGTGTGTCATCTTTTTACATTTTCCCCCTGTCCTCACATTTTGCTATCTTTTATGCATTCTTTTATCCATATATTTATTTCAACAAAATTTGATTCGATAAACATTTGCAAAACTACTAAATTCCAAACACAATGCAACTCAATCCCTACCTTTGAGCTCATGGTCTAAAAGAGGAGACAGACAAGCAAATGCAGTTTGATGTGATAAATGCTATATTAGAGGTGTGTGCCTGGTATAGACATCTGTCTATTATGTACAAAGCACTATACTAAGGTACAACATTCACAGTGGTGAATGAAACACAGCCCTTGACTTCAACTGTTTACAGTCTAGCAAGAAAAAGATAAATAGTTACTATAAGAGATACACTGTGGCAAGTGCCTTAAAAGGTTGTAAGAAATGGCCGGCCCGGTGGCTCAAGCCTGTAATCCTAGCTCTCTGGGAGGCAGAGGTGGGCGGATCCTTTGAGCTCAGAAGTTCGAGACCAGCCTGAGCAAGAGCGAGACCCCATCTCTACTATAAATAGAAAGAAATTAATTGGCCAACTAATATATATAGAAAAAATTAGCCGGGCATGGTGGCACATGCCTGTAGTCCCAGCTACTTGGGAGGCTGAGGCAGCAGGATTGCTTGAGCCCAGGAGTTTGAGGTTGCTGTGAGCTAGGCTGACGCCATGGCACTCACTCTAGCCTGGGCAATAAAGTGAGACTCTGTCTAAAAAAAAAAAAAAAAAAAAAAAAGGTTGTAAGAAAGTACAGAGAAAGTTCACAAGAGGGAGAGATCAGTGACTCCAGTTACTTTTAGGCCCCAAGTCTGATAGCCAGTCCCTATTAGCATGACTAATAGATGCAGCCTGCTATTTCAAGGGCTACAGAAAGGAGTCAGATTATGATAACATGCTCTTAATGCCTGGGGATATAGCATGGTATTTATTAATCTCTTATTGATTCACAAGTACACTCCCACCAGCACTCTTTCAGTTTTTTTCTTCAGGCTTCAGGCCCCCCCCCCTTTTTTTTACCTCATTCTCAGCAAAGGCATTAACTTCATGACTTATTTAGAAAACAGCCATCTTAGCTAAGCTACTTTATCTTGTACACCCACCCTCTCACACTTCCTTCAAGGTCTCAGAGAAAAAGCTGTCCCTCCTGCTTCCTAAAGCTTTTTAAAAGGTGTGCTTTTAATCAGATCTCTTCCATACTCTGGAGGAACCAATTCTCTACTTATTCCCTGCTCTCATTTGCCTTCCAACTATAGTATTCATCTACTTTAACTGTCAGACTGTGCCCTTTGCCTCCAATTGCTCTCCGATCATTCATTCAGCAGGCATTTACAGATGTCTTCTATATGTCAAGTATTATGCCAGACACTGGAGATTTGAAAAGGAACAATACACGGCTTCTTATCAAAACATCAAGTTGTGTACCTTAAATATTTACAATTTTTATTTGTTCGTTATATCTCAATAAAGCTGGGGGAAAAAGATACAGCTTCTGCCTTCAACGAATTTTCAGCCTAATGAGGAAGAAAAACAGGTAAACAGAATTTTAGTGAACCTCTTTAGTGAACCATAACAGGTGAACCTCTATTATGGAATTACATACCACAAGGTTTAATGAACTCTGTCCAGTGGAGTCAGGAAACATATCACTGGAAGGCAATGTTTTGAGTTGGGGCTTGAAGAACGGGTCAGGGCCCAGAAAAATGTGTATTTTATTGTCTTATCATCACAACTTTACTAAAAATATGCTCAAAGTCCATACTATCTTTTTATCATATCCAACAGCTTTTTTTTTTTTTTTTTTGAGACAGTCTCACTGTCGCCTGGGCTAGAATGCAGTGGCATCATTATAGCTCATTGCAACCTCAAACTCCTGGGCTCAAGCGATCCTCCTGCCTTAGACTTTTGAGTAGCTGGGACTGCAGGTGTGCACCACTGCACCTGGCTGATTTTTTATATTTTAGTAGAGATGAGGATCTCTCTTTTGCTCAGGCTGGTCTTGAACTCTTGAGCTCAGGGCATCCTCCTGCCTTGGCCTCCCAGAGTGCTGGGATTACAGGCATGAGCCACCATGCCCAGCCTGCTTCTATCTCCTTCCTTCCTTCCTTCCTTCCTTCCTTCCTTCCTTCCTTCCTTCCTTCCTTCCTTCCTTCCTTCCTTCCTTCCTTCCAACAGGTTCTCGCTCTGTTGCCCAGACTGGAGTGCAGTGGTGCAATCACAGCTCACTGCAACCTCCAGCTCCTAGCTTCAAGCAATCCTCCTGGCTCAGCCTCTCCAGTAGCTGGAACTACAAGCATCTGCCACCATGCACAGCTAATTTTTTAATTTTTTGTAGAGATGGAGTCTTGCTATGTTCCCCAGGCTGGTCTGAAACTCCTGAGGTTCAAGCCATCCTCCTGCCTTGGCCTCCCAAAATATTGGGATTATAGGCATGAGTCACTTTGTCCAGCCCTGTATTCTTCATTCTTGACATGTCTGTTACATTTGACATTTTTGGCCATCTACTTGTTCTTAAACTTTTATCTCCCTTGGCTCATAACAGCAGTGCCCTGACTCTGGCTCTCTGGCTGCTATTTTTGTCTCCTCTGTAGATTTCTCTTCTTCTTCTCATTTTATAATATAATGCTGACTCTTCCCCAGACACAGTCTTAGCCCCTGTGCTGGTCTATTGCTATTCCGGGTCCAATTGTTCTTAAACTTTGGAAGTGATAATTACCTGGAGAGCTTGTTAAAAATTTAGATTTTGCGGGGCACCAACCCCTGGAAATACTGAAGCTCTAGATCCAGGAATCTGCCTTGTTAAACTAGCCAGGAATTCTAAGGTAGAACTGTCAAGGACCACACATTAAGAAACTGCCCTACATTTTTTTTTTTTTTTGAAGAATTGATACAATCTCTTGACTTTCACTACCCTGTAAACTACCCGATTAGCAATTGTATCTGCTCTTCCTAAATCAGTCCTGCCTTTAACCTCAAATCACCAGTACAAGCAAATTTATCCTTTCCAGCAACTGGGAAATAACTCCTTTGCCAGAATTCAATGTTTCCATATAAGATACCACTAGCATTTCTGCTCCTGCATAAACCAAAGACTAAATTCACCTACATGCCTATGACCTTTCTGGCTATAATCAACACCAGTAGATCACTCATTCATTCATCAAATACATATTGATCACTTACTATGCGTTAGATAAAAACAGACATGATCCATTTTGGTGTAGCAGGGGAGGTAGACCTAAATCAAGTAATCACATAAACAAATGTAAAATTCCAAACATAACAAGTACAAAAAGAAGTGTCACTTATATAGAATTGAAGTCTACTTGGGTTTTGTATATTGAATACATTTTGCATTTCTTGTTCTTTATTTACATTTTGCATTTCTTGTTCTTTATTTACATTTTGCATTTCTTGTTCTTTATTTTTACAGTAGATTGATTAAGCATTTAAAATGTTTGTTGAAAAAATGCTATTAAATATTTATTTATATGAAAGGCCACATATAAATCAAAAGACCTGGGTTTGAATTGCTGGCCTGCCACTAACTAACAGAGGTTACTTAGGCTATTCATTTGCTACTCTTAGCCTTAATTTACACACTGGTCAAATGAGAATGATATTACTTGAAATGTTGTCATAGGACACAATATTGATAATGATGTATGTGAATGTACTTGTCTCAAAAAATATGAAGGACAGTTGAGTTTTTCTTTTTAACATATCCCTTGACTGCCCTATCATCTGATTGGTCTACCCACTAGAGTTGGCTCCCAGCATTTAGCCCCTATGCTGGTTTTTTTTTTTTTTTTGAGACAGAATCTCACTCTGTTGCCCAGGCTAGAGTGCCATGGCATCAGCCCAGCTCACAACAACCTCAAACTCCTGGGCTCAAGCAATCCTCCTGCCTCAGCCTCCCGAGTAGCTGGGACTACAGGCATGCCACCATGCCCAGTTAATTTTTTCCATATATTTTTAGTTGTCCAATTAATTTTTGTTTAATTTATTTATTTGTTTATTTTTTGAGACAGAGTCTCACATTGTTGCCCAGGCTAGAGTGCCATGTCATCTGCCTAGCTCACAGCAACCTCAAACTCCTGGGCTCAAGCAATCCTTCTGCCTCAGCCTCCTGAGTAGCTGGGACTACAGGCATGCGCCACCATGCCCGGCTAATTTTTCTATATATATATATATATATATTTTTTTTTTTTAGTTGGCCAATTAATTTCTTTCTATTTATGGTAGAGATGAGGTCTCATCTCACTCTTACTCAGGCTGGTTTCGAACTCCTGACCTTAAGCGATCCACCTGCCTCAGCCTCCCAGAGTGCTAGGATTACAGGCGTGAGCCACCGCGCCTGGCCGCCTATGCTGTTCTTAGTTTTTGTTGTTTATTTTTAAATTTCCACTTAGTGCACTGGTGAGACTTTATAACATTCTTAACTCTGTTCAGACTATGGAACTACTCAGGTACCTAACTGAGGAGCTGGGGCCCCTGGTGGACCTTGTTGTTAATATCTCTTCATTGTTTAGCAATTTGAGCCTGGGTGTGTGGTATAAATACTGCTCAGGAAATTAGCAACTGTGGCAGAGGAAATTGCTTAGAAACACATGGACATCCCTAAAACATTGCTTATTGAATATTGAATAAGCACAAAAGCTGAACTTAATTTAATATATTGGTGGTAATAGTGGAGAAGTAACTAAACTTCACAGTATTCGTGTCTGCAAAATAATGAGTCAACTCTGACTGCAGACAATGTACCAGGCACTGTGCTAAGTACTTTATGTGCATTATCTTATTAGATCCTTACAACAGACTTGAGAGGTAGAAAATAGTATTAGTCCCATTTTACAGAGAAAGATACTGTTGATCAACTGAGTAACTTACCCAAGATCACACGACTAGGAAGAGGAAGACCCATGGCTCAAGCCCATACTTGTTTTAACTCCAGATCCCAAGTTCTTAATTACTATGCTGCACTGCCTCTTATTTATTTGTTCATATGTTTATTTTCTGCCTCCCGACTAGAACCAAGCTTCATCAGGACAGGGCTTTGTTTTGTCATGTTCACTGGTCTACCCTCAGCCCATAGAACTCTGTGCCTGGCCCATAGTAGACACTCAATAAATACTTAATGAAGTAAGGCCCTGGAGAATGGGAAAGAGAATGTAATGAAGAATGGGGAGAAGTGGAACTGGAATGGAATGAAATCATCTCAGGAATTTGTTAATAATATAGCAGCCCAAGCCCTACCCAAATGACTCTGGCATATGTATGGAATGAGGCTCAGCTATTATATATTTAAACAAGCTCTGCAGGTAAGACTGTGATATACACAAAAGTTTGAGAACCACTGACCTGCAGCCATCAAGGTGAAAATGTTTGCTGAACTTTCTCAAATGAACATGTCAGGAATCTGATGGTTATGACTGTTGGAAGCCTTTTCCTATCTAAGATTGCTCCCTTGTCTCCTGTACCTCCCTGTTGCACTTACAGTTATGCAGTGCAATTTAGCACTTAATTATATACTGTACACTGTATATTATTATTTTATTGCTTATTCTTTAATTGCTTATATGTTAATCCATCACTTCTTTCCCCTTCCCTCAGGCACTAAGAGAAGAAATGATTATAAATCGAAAGTGGATGATCCAGCTGTAAGCCATGCCCAGCTGTCAATCAACTCTGCTTACTGAATGCCCAGGGCATTATGAATACAGTTATTAGTCACCAGAGGTGAGTGCCGATGAAAAAGTAGCATGATTTATCACAGGTGCCTGAGACAGTACCTTCGCATAGTAGGCACTCAAGAAATATTTATTGAATGAATGAATGGATTAGTGAAAAAGAACAGTGCACTTGGTTAGGCTAGAGATTAAGAGCCCTGACTTCCAATCAGTTACCTATCACTTCATTTTGAACTTGGAAAGTCATTTCATTTTTCTAGGACACACTTTTATGTTCTGTAAAATATGAAGGAATTAGACTAGATGATCTTTAAAGTCTCTTCCAATTTTAATGTACAATTCTTCCTCCAAATAGTTATTCCTCAAGAGTAAGCACAGATATATTGCTTATGTATATCTCCCGGTGCTGAGCATACAGGAGGATTTGACAAATACCTGAAAAGTCAGAACCATCACCCTTCATAGTCACCCTGAGCCAAAATTAAAACAAAACAAAACAACCAATAGACACCAAATTCTGCTGTGAAACACGCCTTATCTCTAAAAACCTAAAGGAAAAATAGGAGAAGACCTGGAAATCTCGCTTAATTGTTGCATTTCAAAAATCTTTAAAACATTTGTGATTTAAACTTCTGACTTAAGTTCTAGTTTACAATCAAGTTATTTCATTAATCCAAGTGAAAATTGAGTGATCTTAGGCACTCTCCTCTCTTTTCCTTGGTAATCATTCACACCTATCTCTTTATTTATCACGTTTATTACCACCAGGACTGATGACACACTCATTTATCTATCCAGCCAATATCTCTAGCCAACATCTCTCCTCTGAATTCTAGGACCATATATCTAATTGCCTATTTGAAATTGCTTAGTCATCTCAAAGGTATCTCAGACTCAATATGTCTGAAAGAGAACTCATGATATTCTTTCTATAAACCTGGTACCGGTCCAGTGTTTCCTAACTCACTGAATAGCACCTCTGTCCACCCAGTTCTGCAAGCTAAAGATCAAGGAGTCATCCTTGACATCATCCTATACTTCACTCTCCCCATTCATCACCACTCCATCATTAATCATGTCAATTTTTCTTCCTGTCTCTTGAATCAGTTCACTTTTCATTATCTCCAGCATCTCTACCATCTCTAATCTGAATCATTCTACTAGCTTACTAACTAGACTATCCCAGTTTGATTTTTCCCTTCTCCAATCTATTCTCCACATTTATGTGTCATTAATTCATTTATTTATAAAAATATTTATTGAGCACCTACTATGTATCAAGTACAGAGAATACAGCAGTGAACACAACAAATATCCCTATTGTCGTGGGGTTTACATTTTAGTGAGACAGAGAGAAACACTAAAAATAATATGTAAAATATATAGCATTGGAGATTCACTTCCCATCCAGCATGATGAATTAAGGAAGGTAACAAGTCTTCCCTCAAAACAACTACTATAAAGCTGGACAAAACTGTCAAAATCCTTTCAGTGCTCTGGAAAGCCAGGATGACCAATTATCCTGATTTCCTTGACACTATCACAGTTTTCGTCCTGAAAATCCTACATCCCAGAAAACTCCTCCTGACAGGATGCAAAAAGTCTAATTTTTCAGCAATGGTTGCTTAAGTTTTAGGAGAAAGGTACTAAACTCATACTATATCTCCCAAAATAGAGGCTGAAAGCAACACCGTTTTCAGCATCAAGTGGATGTGGCATAGATTATCCATAGGCACTGTTGCCGTTTTGAACCCTGACCACTTACATCGGCCACCATGATTTGCAGTTCACAGTCAGGGATCATTCACTGTTGCATCACTCTGAGGGATGCAACATTTTACTGCATTGCAATCATGAGCTGTAACATTCTGTCCTTGGCTTTTCCTGTGGATTAACTGTCGTGATTTGTATGGAGATAATGCTACTTTACTTTTTAACATTATGAATATTGTAACCATGTGTTCTAAGTGTTCAGGTAAAAAAGGAGAATGATTATAGTACTAACTCTAGCTTGACTCAGAAATCACACAAAAAAAGGAAAGCTAAATGATCACGTTATTATAATGACAGATAGAAGGACATATACAACTGGATTAGGGAGATAAACAACCAAAACAGAGCATTCTGGATAATAAGCAAAAAATAATTTCAGACTGGGCATGGCAGAGACAGAGATGTGAAAGCACATATGGAAACTGAGTATCACAGGTCCAGGATGAGATGGATAAGTACTTATAAATCAATCAAAAGTTTTTGGTCTCCTCGAAAGACACTAATGTTCAATTGAAATTGTTGACCACTGATTTAGCCTAGGTATGCCACATGTACAAACATGTATCATTGTATCATTCCCTTAATTGTTCTATGAAACTGAATAAAGTTACATTTCCTGATTAGGAGGTTGCAACTAAAATATCCTGTGGGTGAACAAAAGGGGAAATTTGAGTAGGAGGTGTGTTGGCCTCTTACAATGTAGAGCTGATTCTGTCAGATCTTACCAGAGATCATGCTTTCTACAATATTTCAAGTGATGTGTCAAATCAGCCTCTCCTACCTTTTAGGTACTTTGATTTGAAAAGTAGAGTTTCAAATCACCTTCTTGATTTCTGTGACAATCATAATGAAACTGCAAAAAATATAAAACACAAAAGATTGTTGATATCTTGTCTAAATACAAACTAAACTCTGTTCATCTATTTGCATATTCAGTAGACAGTACAAATGTAAATTTTGAAAATCAGACAGCTTTAGAACTGAAAATAAAATGTCATCAGAAAAGGGCAGTCAAGTTAAACAGGACTTTCTTAATTTCTTTACTAAAACTCTAACTTATTTGGAATCTAATTTTGATTTCACAATTTCAAGTTACTTCTGTATTTTAAAACCATTTTCTCTGAGAAAGAGAGGCTTAACTTATGATAACATCCAATGTGCTTTGTAGTGTTTAAAAATGATGGATATTCCAGACATGGATAAGCCTATATGATGAATTTATAGATGCAAATGACCTAATTGGAAAACAGCTAGTCTACCAAAAATAGCCTGAAGATATAAAGTGAATGGACATTTTTCAGGAGCTGGAAATGAATTCCTATGAGTCTAAAAATCTGATCTGTTTTTACTTAATAAAATCTATATATTCTATGCTCAAACACATTTGAGAGGATATTTTAGCTCTTATATTTAGGTCTTTGATAAATATGGGTTAACTTTTGTATTTAGTGGGAGGTAGGGGTACCATGTTATTCTTTTGCATGTGGATATCCAGTTTTCCCAGCACCAATTATTGAAAACACCATTCTTTCCTCCATTGAATTGTCTTGGCACCCTTGTTGAAAATTAGTTGAGTCTAAGTGTGAGTATTTCTGGACTCTCAATGCTATTCTATTGGTTAGTATGTTTGTCCTTATACCAGTACCACACTGTCTGATTACTATTGTTTTGTAGTAAATTTTGAAATGAGGAAGTGTGAATCCTCCAACTTGTTCTTCTTTTTCAAGATTGTTTAGGCTATTGTAGGTCCTTTGAATTTACAGATGAATTTTAGAATCATCTTGTCAAATTCTACAACAGTCAGCTGGGATTTTGATAAAAGATGGGGTTGAAGCTGCAGATCAATTTGTGGAGTGTTACCATCTTAACAATATTAAGTCTTCTGATCCATGGTGGATACTTTTTCATTTTTTAGGTCTTTAATTTCTTTCAACATTTTGTAGTTTTCAGTGTATAAGCCTGCACTTCTTTTGTTAAATTCATTCCTAAGTATTTTATTCTTCTTTTGCTACTATAAAGGGAATAATTTTCTTAATTTCAGTTTTGATGTGTTCATTGCTAATATTAATATATAGAAATCCTGTGTCCACAACCTCACTGAACTCATTTATAGGTTCTAGTAGGTATTTAGTATATTCCTTATGATTTTCTATATACTAACTTGTGTTATCTGCAAATAGAGATAGTTTTATTCCTCATTTCCAATCTGGAAGCCTTTTTTCCTTGCTAAAGCCCAATGTTGAATAGGAGATCAGACATCCATGTCTTATTCCTGATCTTAGGGGCAATGTTTCTAATTTTTCACCATTAAGTATAATGTTACCTGTGATTTTCTTTTCACAATTGTCTTTCATCAGGTTGACAAAGCTTCTACCATTCTTAGTTTGTTGAGTGCTTTTATAAGTAAGGGTGGTGAATTTTGTTAAACACTTTTTCCGCATCCTTTAAGATGAGCATGTGGCTTTTGTCCCTTATTCTAGTAATATGGTGTATTACATTAATTGATTTTTTCCTTTTATTTTATAATATGAGGGTACAGATATTGTTAGGGTTACATATATTGCCCCTGCCATTCCTCTCCCCACCCCCCGCCTTACCAAAACATCAAGCGTGTGCTACCTCCAGGTGCGCATCGCACCTATTTTGTAAGTATATATCCTTCCCCTCCTCCCCTCTCCCATCTGCCTACCACCTGATAAATGGGTTTTTTTTCCTTTTTTTGACCTTTGGGTTATATTGTATATCTTTGCCTTTCCCTACGAAGGGTTAAAGTTATTCCCCCCCACCACAATGCTCACAACCCTAAGATGTGAATCTCCCCCTCCCCCAAACCCTGGTGAGCACTACCACCATTTGAGCACCATAGTTTTAATCAGTCAGTACCAATTTGATGGCGAGTAGATGTGGAGCCCATTTTCTTGATCTTGTGTCGCCTCACTTTGGATAACGGGCTTAAGCTTAATCCAGGATAGCATAAACGGTGCTAGCTCATTATCATTTCTTAGAATTGAGTAGTATTCTATTGTGAGCATATACCAAATTTTAATTATCCACTCATGAATTGATGGGCACTTGGGTTGTTTCCATGATCTTGCAATAGTGAATTGTGCTGCCATAAACATTTGGGTGCAGATGTCTTTATGGATCTCATCAAATTAAAAAGATTCTGCACAGCTAAGAAAACCATCATTAGAGCAAATAGACAACCCACAGAGTGGGAGAAAATATTTGCTCTCTACACTTCTGATAAAGGTCTATTAACAAGAATCTATCTAGAACTTAAAAGAATAAACAAGAAAAAATCAAACAATCCCATCAAGAAATGGGCAACGGAAATGAACAGAAACTTCTCCAAAGAAGACAGATTAATTGATTTTTTGATGTTAATTTTTGTTTCTATTTTCATAGGGGATTTTGTCTTTAGTTTCATTTCCTTGCTATGACTTAATCTGGTTTTGGTGTCAGAGTAAAACTGGCTTCATAAAATGACTTAGGAAGTATTCCTTCTTCTATTTTTGGGAAGAGTTTGTGAAGGATTGCTATGAATTCTTCTTTAAGTATTTGGTAGAATTCACCAGTACAGCCTTTTTTTGTGTGGGGGTAGTTGTAAAATTACTAATTTAATTTCTTATTATAGTTATATTCAGATTTTTTCTTGCATCAGTTATAGTTTGTGTCTTTCTAGTAATTTGTCCATTTTATCTGAGTTGTCTAATTTGTTGGCATACAGTTGTTCATATTATTTCCTTATAATCCTTTTTATATTTGCAAAGTTGGTAGTAATGTCCTCTCTTTAATTCTTGTTTTTAGTAAATTGAGTTTTCTTTCCTTTTTTCTTGGCCAATCTAGCTAAATATTTCTCAATTTCTTGAGCTTCTCAAAGAACCAATTTTTGGTTTCATTGATTTTTTTCTAGTCTCTATTTCATTAATTTCCACTCTAATCTTTATTATTTTCTTCTACTTGCTTTGAGTTTAGCTTGCTCTTCTTTTCTAATTTCTTTCTTCTTCTTCTTCTTCTTTTTGAAACAGAGTCTCACTCTGTTGCCCGGGCTCACAGCAACCTCGAACTCCTGGACTCAAGGAACCCTCCTGCCTCAGCCTCCAGAGTAGCTGGGACTACAGGCATGCGCCGCTATGCCTGGCTAATACACACACACACACACACACACACACACACACACGCACACACACTTACTAGTTGTCCGGCTAATTTCTTTCTGTTTTTTTTTAGTAGAGACGGGGTCTCTCTCTTGCTCAGGCTGGTGCCAAATTCCTGAGCTCAAACGATCTGCCTGCCTTGGCCTCCCGGAGTGCTAGGATTATAGGCATGAGCAACCACGTCCAAACTCCAATTTCTTAAGATGGAAAATTAGGTTGTTGATTTGAATATTATTTTTAATGTAGGTGTTTACAGCTATAAATTTCCCTCTAAACACTACTTTAACTGCATTCCATAAATTTTGATAGGCTGTGTCTACACTTTCATTCATCTCAAAGTATTTTGCAATTTACTTTGTGATTTCTTCTTTGGCTCATTCTGGGTTGTTTGTTTGTTTTAGAGACCACTGTCACTATGTTGTCCAGGCTGGAGTGCAGTGGCTATTCACATGCACTGTCATAGTGCAATGCAGCCTTGGAATCTTGGTCTCAAGTAACCCTCCTGCCTCAGCCTCCCAAGTAGCTAGGACTACAGGTATGCACCACCATGCCAGGCTTTTGGCCCATTGTGTATTTAGGAATATGTTGTGAATTTCCCAGTTTCTTTATGTTATTAATTTCTAATTTTACTCCATCATGATCAGAGAACATAATTTGCATGGTTTCAATCCTTTTAAATTTGTCAAGGTTTGTTTCATTGCCCAACATATTGTCTTTCCTGGAGAATGTTCCATGTGCACTTGAAAAGAATGTATGTGCTTTTGTTGTATGGAGTGTTCTCCTCTGCCAGGAACCCTGCTGCTTAACTAAGTGAGGCAGAGCCACACTACGTTTTGACTCATGCTGGTAGGTGCCCACTATGGTGTTGCTGGCAATTTGGATTGGTTGGACCTTTGACCCCTGGGAAAGTGTTCAGGTGCCAGTGGTAGTGGACTATGTTAGGTAATCCCCAGTTCCCAGGCCCCTGGATGGTGTGCTTGAGTCCTGGGGGAACCAAATGAAGACTGGGCTGACAAACTTGTCCTCAAGCCTTCCTGAGTTCAGGCCTTGGCTGTGATAGTGAGGAGTGGAGTGATCTCAGGAAGACTGCTCAGGCAGGGGAAGGGTAGATGCACTGTGACCCTGGAACAGGAGGTGTGGGCCTCTCTTGATAAGACTAGTAGTGGCAGGCAGTTATGAGACACACAAGCAGCTCACACCTCCCTCTCTTGGTGGTGACAGTGATATCTGTCCTCTGGGGGCACAAAAGTGCTCAGATTCCCAGCTCCCACCCTGACCCAGCTGAAGCAGAGGTGGTAGAGGCAGCTCAATCTTCTGTGTGTGGGGCTACCAGACTGGCTGTGGCAGTAGCTGAAATGCTGCAGTGGGGGAAGTGGCTATGCCAGGGACTTACCTCCAAGGGAGGAGGGTGGGTTCCTCCCAAAAGGGATAGGCAGCTTGGGAAGAGGACTGCTAGCTCCAACCTCCCTCAAAGGAGGTAGTAGCTTTTGTCCTTGTGGCACACAAAAGGGACTGATGCAGCTTTTTAGAGATAGTGGGCCCCAAGCTCTGGGGCATCCTGAGTGTGATAGGCACCCTGTCAGAAGTGGGGCAGCTCTTCTCAAGTGCCGTGACTCAATTGTCCTCTGTGGAACCCTTGTCAGTCCCAAACAGAAATAGCCATGGCTATCTCAGTAGTGGTGGGTGGGGGATAGGATGAAGAGGAGAAGGCCTCAAATGGTGGGGAGGTGGTGCCCTGGTCCCCTTTGTCCAAAGGGGCCCTCTGGTGTGCCACACTTTCCTCTTAGCTGGAAGTGGCCCACCCTGAATTCCCAAGTTCTGGGAGACTCACAGTTTTCCCAGACCCACTGGCCCCCTAAGGTTTCTGTGGTCTGAGTGGGTACTAAGGGGCATTGGCTGTAGAGACCCAGTGGCTGAGTTTCTTGGGTTTGGAAAGCCATAAAGTCATTGCCTATCTGTGAAGGGAGGGAAAGGAGCTGCACCCTCCATGCAGAACCCAGGTGCATGAGCAGAGTGCTATTGGGGGCATACCCCACCACAAACCTAGAACTGGCTCACTGTCCTGCAGCTCACCCACACCAAAAGCTCATACTTGGGAGCAGAGGTGACTATATCTGCATCATTATGTGGTTTGAGAAGGAGAGTTCCCCATGTCCATGTCCTTTCCTAGGATGGGGTCTCTTCCAGACTAATAGTGTGAGCAACGTGCTGGGGGGAGTGTGGTCTGCTTGCATCTCGGTCTCACTGCAGCCCATAGCAGGGCAGTGGGAATTGTCCTAGGTATGTGTAGGAGAGCTTGGGCTTCCATGTCCTTCCTTAGCTGGGTGGGGCTGTGGCTTCGTCAGCCCAAATTTAGCCTGAGGGTGGGGTGCTGCCCAGCTTCAAGTCCCAAAGTGGTACCTTGGGCCTGTGGGGAGTGCTGTTTGCTCAATCAGCTGGCTATAGGATGGTGGGCACCATCCCAGATTTGTGTTGGAAAGTCTGGTTTCTCTGCCCCTCTCCAGTCATGTGGGGCCTGTCAAATCCTCAAAATGCTGGCTTGGACCGGCTACCAGAAAGGCTGGGGTCCCACCACCCAGGTAGTCAGCACAGGTGAGAAACTGTAGAAAATCCTATTCACCCATGTCTCACTCTTAAAAGCAGCCTACAGCAGGGCAGTGGTGACCTTCCCAGGGATCCATGAGAGTGCCTGGGTTCCTCTATCATTCCTTGGGGCTGTGTCGTGGCTGCAGGTATGCCCATAGTTTCCTGGTGTCTAGGTTCTTAGAATGGCACCTGACTCAAGCTGCTCTCAGCTCAAATGCCTGTGGGATTCCATGCAAGTTCCTTTTCTGGAGCAATGTCTCTGCACGATCTCCAAGCAGTACCCTATAGTAGGTCCAAGACATGTGTAGGTTGGGGAGTTTTCTTGTAGCCAAAATTATAAATGCTTATCTCAGAAGGTGGAGCCCAGGGGGCTCCTACCATTTCACTGCATCCAGGAGCTTCTCCTGGTTATTAGCAAGCCCCTGGCCAGGCAAGTTGCCCTGAACCCTCTCCTTACCCACTTTTGGTGCTTCCTGTTGCTTCCTTGGTTAATCCTAGCCTTCTCTTCTAGATGATCTGTTCAAAGTATGAGAATCTTCTGGTTCCTCTCCATAGAGGAGGTATTAATACATACTACCTGTGTCTAGTCAGCCATCTTGATCCTGCTTGCTTTATTGTGGTGAGAGAACATACTCTAAATGATTTGAATCCTTTGAAATTTGTTGAGGCTTGCTTTATGATCCAGTATGTGGTCAATTTTGGTAAATGTTACATTTTCATTTGAAAAGAATACATATTCTGTTGTTGGGTAGACTGTTTTTTTTATATATGTGCATATATATATATATATGAAATTAACAAACTTCTCTCTCTCATTCCATATACAGACATACATCACTGAACAGCAAAGATACATTCTGAGAAATGTGCTGGTAGGCAATTTTGTCATTATGCAAACATTGTACAGTGTACTTACACAAACCTAGATGATATAGCCTACTACACACCTAGGCTGTATGGCATAGTAGGGAACCTGTAGCCTTAAGGCAACTATGGCCTTCTAGGTCCTTAAGTGTAGCCTTTTGGCTGAATCCAAATTTTAAAGAACAAATTCTTTTATTAAAAGCAATGCAACAGAGAAAGATGAAGCTTTTTCTTGCCTCCTTTGCTGTTTAAAAAAGAACAATCTTGAAATAGGAAGGCTGCAGGTTCCCTATTCCTGGCACAGCACTTCACTGTACTGAATACTGTAGGCAAGGTTAACACAATGGTAAGTGTTTGTGTATCTGCACATAGAAAAGGTACAGTAAAGATATGGTATAGGGGGGCAAGGGCAATATATGTAACCTTAACATTTGTACCCCCATAATATGCTGAAAAAAAAGATATGGTATAAAAGATAAAAAAATGTATAAAGCACTTACCATGAATGGAGCTTTCAGGACTGTAAGTTGCTTTGAGTGAGTCAGTGAGTGAGTGGTGAGTGAATGTGAAGGCCTAGTACATTACTATATGCTACTGTAGACTTTATAAACACTATACACTTAGGCTGCACTAAATTTATTAAAAAATATAATGGTGCTATGATGTTATGACAGCTACATCATTAGATGAAAGAAATTTTTCAGCTCCATTTTAATCTTAGGGGACCACTGTCATATATGTGATTCATCATTGACTGAAATGTCATGCAGAGCATGGCTATCTCTCTCTATATATATATACTTCAAATATATATGGAATGAGGGGAGAGTGTTTGTTGGTTTGTTGATTTTGTTATTTAGATCTTCTATCATCTTACTGATTTTTTGTTTCCTTGTTCTGTTAGCTACTAAAAGATGTGTGTTCAAACTTCCTACGATGGCTGTGGAGTTGTCTATTTTTCTTTTTAGTTCTATTAATTTTTGCTTTATATCCGTTATGGATGCGTATAGCTTTAAAATTTATTATATTCTCCTGGTCGATTGATTTTATTTATTGCTTCTTTAACTTTTATTTATTTTTTTAACTATTTCATTATGGAAAATTTCAAACATATATAAAGTAGAGACTGATTTAATGAACCTCATGTACTGATCACGCAGCTTTAACAATTATCAACTCACTGACAATTTTGTTGTCAACCCTACTTCAAACCACTACCCCTTCCCTTGGTGGGATTGGTTTGAAGCACATTCCAGATATCACATAAGCTCATCCTTATATATGTCAGTATATATTTTGAAAAGAGGATTTTAAAAAATAAACACAATGCCATTCTTACATGTTAAAAATTAACAATGATGCCTTAATATCAAGTATGAAACCACAATTCAAATTTTCTAATTATCTCAATTTTTTTAGTAGTTGGTTTGTTGTAACCAGAATTCAAACAAGGTCCACTATTGCATTTGGTTAATTTGTGTCTTGGCCTCTTTAAATCTATAGATTCTCTTTTCTTCTATTTTTTCTTAGAATTTATTTATAGATGAAACTGGGTCCTGGAGAATTTCCCACATTCTGGATTTGGCAGTTTCCCTCTCTGTAAGGTCATTAACATGTTTCTCTGTCCCTGAATTTTCTCTAAGCTAATGGTTAGATTTAGGGACTCAATCAGATTCATGTGGAATGTTTTTGGTGGAGGTATCTCATGATGGTGATGTGTGTTGTGTTGCATCATATCAGAAGATTGTCTCTTTCTTTTTGTGCTCCTGAAACTGGCTTATGAGATGTTCCCATTGCAGATCAGATGCAGTAATCACACTGTACTCTGGCTTTCCCACTGAATGCAGCTTTAAAAACCTTGCTAGAATACATTCAGCCGCTATTTTTAGATTTTGAAAAGTAATTTGGAGCAGACCAAATGGGGAAGAAGACCAAAATTTGAACTTTCACCAAAATGGTGGTGAGTTTACCAAATTTTTCCCTTCTTGGAGCCCTAGGAAACCAGAGAGATTGAGAAGAGAGAGGAGTTCTAGAAAGCAATCCCATAAAGTTGTTTATGGACTCCTCTGGGGATCCCCAAACTGCACAGGCATGGACTCGATCCTAATCAGTACATCAAAGATGTTGAGAATTAAACTCATAGACAGACTACTGGGAGGTGCACAAGCAGGACAGAACAAAATAACACTGCAAAAACAGTTTGAAAACTATTGCAACTACAGCCTACAGAGGGCTGGTAGAAACTTGTGTCCTACCCCAATCAGGCCATTTGCCTACTAAAGCACAAATATACACATTGTTATTAGGATTTAAATGAGACCCAAAGTATCATACATAATAATCAAACTATCCAGAATATAATCCACAGTTACTTGCCATATGAAAGAACCAAGAAAATGTCAACTTGCATGGCTTAAGACAATCAACAGACATCAAGGTGATTGATGATTTTCTTATCATGCACTATTCTTCTCTATCTGTTGTCATGTTTTGTTTGATATTAGTACAGCTACTACTGCTTTCTTGGGGTTAGTATTTGCAGGCTATATCTTTCTCCATTCTTCTACTTTCAACCTTTTTACACATCTAATTAAAGTGTCTCAGTCTTCACCAGGAAATAGAGATGATGATGTGCTTATACCGGGGAAATGAGAAACATCAGCTCTGACATTTTTGCCATTTGTTTGTGCTTGCATTATTAGCATTCGCTTCAACCCATGGATTCTTTGCAAAGATCCTCTCAAACCATCTTTACATATTGGGGTTAGTTTAGCTAAAATTAGATAACATTATTCATAAATACATTTAACCTTTATCTTAGTCTGTGCTGCCATAACTAAATATCGAAGACTGTGTAATTTATAAAGAACAGAAATTTATTTCTTACAGTTCTGGAGTCTGAGACCCCTAGATCAAGGTGCTGGCAGGTTTGGTGTGTGGTGAGGGCCAAATCTCTGCTTCAGAGATGGTGTCCTGTTGCTGCATCCTTTGTAGGCAAGGAATTCTGTGTCCTCACATAGCAGAAGTTGGAAGGGCAAGAGAATACTCCCTTCAACCTCAAGCCTTTTTATAAAAATGCTAATCTCATTTGTGTGGGTGGAGCCCTCATGACATAGTCACATCCCAAAGGTCGCACCTCTTAATACTGTTACATTGGCAATTAAGTTTCAACATGAGTTTTGGAAGGTACACCATTATTCAAAGCACAGCAACCCCTTCACAGGTAAACTGCAAAACTAAAAGCCGAGGAGTGGGGGAGAATACTACTGGCAAGCCATTTGCTTTGTGAAACTCCCCCTCTTACTTAAAAATCCTCTAGGCTTTGTGTGTGACTATCTGATGTATGGATCCAGGAAAGGTACCAATGTAAATTTGCATATTAACGTTAATAAAGCTGACTCTTAAAGTTTTCTTTGGATTATAAAAATTAAAATCAATATACACAAATCAGAGGCATTCCTATACGCCAGTAACAGTCAAATTGAGAACCAAATCAAAGACTCAATAGCCTTCAAAATAGCAACAAAGAAAATAAAGTACCTAGGAATATACTTAACTAAGGAGGTAAAAGACCTCTACAGGGAGAACTATGAAACACTGAGGAAGGCAATAGCAGAGGACGTAAATAGATGGAAATCCATACCATGCTCGTGGGTCGGCAGAATCAACATTGTTAAAATGTCTATACTACCCAAAGTGATCTACAGATTCAATGCAATCCCTATTAAAATACCAACATCATTTTTCACAGATATAGAAAAAATAATTTTACGCTTGGTATGGAACCAGAGAAGACCCCATATATCAAAAGCAATTCTAGGCAATAAAAACAAAATGGGAGGTATCAATATGCCAGATTTCAAACTATACTATGAAGTTTAAATATTTTCTTATAGCACCAAATGAAGCATCTTGCATCTCCCCGAGGTGTACAAACCCCATTTTGGGGATCATTACTATCCACTCTGCTGTAATGATGACCTATAAATAGGGGAGAGGAACCTCACCACATATAGTCAGACAAAATGACAGTCTGCTTCCCTCTTCCTTCTTCCTGTCACAACCCTAAAGTCCTCACTGTAGAGAAGAGGGAAGGGAGAGCAAGAAAGAAGGAAATTCCCTACTCTGCTCTAGACCCATGTTGGGGACTCTTCCTTCCCTAAGAAAACAGAGCTTTGGGTGAAATCAAAGACTGAAGCTTAGAAATTAGCATAACTGAATCTTAATCATTAAGCTAAGACTGTGTCACTTACCGAAGGGGACTGGAAACTTGTGGGAATGGACTGAGATGTCATTGAGACAAGTGCAAAGTAGGAAAGGAAAGTTCAACATGGAAGTAACCACATTAAAAAACAAAATCACAGGAAATGTCATATTCTGAGACTTCAGGGGCAAGTAAAAAGAGCAGAGAGTGAAGAAACCATGGAGAAAACTGGGTCAGGTTAATGGAGGGATGCATGGAAGCAGTGTCACTGTGGAGTATAACACAGGTCTTCAAATGGACTGTGTGGACAGGCCTGCCCAGGGCCATGGCCAACCTGGCATACAGGCAAGTGGTAGAGGTCATCCAACAATCCAAGCAAAAACTTCAAAGTCAGGTACATAGTGGTTTGAATCTGGGCTCTGTTACTTTAAACATGTTCTTAACCATCTTGAGCCTCAGTTTCCCCAAATGTAAAATGAGAATGATAATCATACTTGTTTTATTGGGCTGCTGTTAGGGGTAAATAAAGGTCAATTGGCACATAGTGGGTACTCCAATAAATGGGACTTAGTATCATCATTGTCATCATCGTCATCAGCATCATCCTCTTCATCACCAGATAGATGGTGGAAGTTGCTTATTTTTCTGCTGAAGGTGAAGCATCTTGTAAACTCTTCACTTGCTCTGCTAAAAATTTTATATCTTAAAAGAGGATATTGGGAGACTGTGCATGTGTAGGAGGAGGGGGTATATGGAAAATCACTATACCTTCTTCTCAATTTTGCTGTGAATCTAAAACTTCTCTTAAAAATACTCTTTAAAAAACAAAACAAACAAAAAAGAGGATATGGGCTGCCTTTATTGAACTCCTACATCATGATGAGTACTGTGCTAAAGCATTTCTCACATAATTGCCACACTAACCCTACAAGGGGGATTCTGTCTAAATTTTACAGATGAGAAACGTCACTGAGGTTTAGAGAGGCTAACCAACTTGCTCAAGGTCACATAACTTGTTAGAAGCAGAGCTATGCTATTTCCATCATACAGTGATACCTTCCATTGGCTATGGATCTCATTCTGGAGAACCTGTTGATAATATGCAAGTATAGATAGCACTGAAAGAAAGTGACTGAGCTGACAGTAAGTTGGAATTGTAATGGGAAGAACTAAAGGCAATCATAAATATATCCTTGATTTTAGGTGAGTAGATTTCAAAATGCTCAGAGGTGGGGTGAAGAAGTCAGTTTTAACACTTATTTTGCTTTTTGGAAGGTAGTTTGTCCTTTTTCCTTCGGCTACTTTTAAGATTTTATCTTTGATCTTCAGTGGTTTTACTATGACATGCTTGTATGTTTCTGTGTGTGTGTGTGTCTGTGTCTGTATGTGTATTTATCATGTATGTGGTTCAAAGAATTCCTTGGACATCTTTATTTAGTTTAGGAAAATGTGCATCCATAATTTCATCAGATATTACTTCTGCCCCATTTCTCTCTTCTCCTTCTGTGACTTAAATTACAAAAATATTAGACATTTTCAATGTGTCTCACATGTTTGTTTGTTTCTTCTTTTCTCTATTTTTTATGCTTTTCCTCTCTGTGCTTTGATTTGGATGTTGTGTATTTAACTGTCTTCCAGCTCACTTACCCTGTCTTCTATCAGGTCTATTTTGTTGTTATATTTAGTTATTAATTTCAGATATTGGTGTCAGTTCTAGAATTTTCATTTGATTATTTTTTATATATTCCAGTTTTCTGGTAAAATTCTCCATCTTATTATCTATTTTCTCCATTTTCTCTACTCTCTTCAACACATTAATCATCATTATTTTAAAGTCCTTGTCTGTTAACTCAAATTTATGGATCCTGTGGATCTGTTTCTAGAGTTGTTTTTTATCTTGTGGCACAACTAGTAATTTTTAATTAAACATTGGACATTGTTTATAAAAATTGTAAAGACTCTGACTCCTGCTTATGTTCTTTTTCTTCAGAAAGTGTTCATCCTTTTCTCAGAACTTTTCTCTGTTAGCGGATAGAAAGGGGGTGATCAATGCTCCTAACCCAGTCAGAGGCTGAACTAGTTAAAGTTAGGTTGCAGTTTGGTCACTTGGGCTGGTTTGGTTCTCTCTTGTTCCCAGAGCAGAGTTTTCCAGAGCCTGCAACAGTTACCAGGGCCCTTCCCCTGGAGAGTCCTTAATGCTGCTCTTTGCCTCTTCAGTACCAGAAGACTCTAGAAAACTCTTCTTTGATTTTCAGAGGTTTTTCTCTTAGGTTTTTAGTCTCCCATCCCTTATAGCATCTTCTTCACTGGTCTTGATACTTTCATTCTTCATATTCCAACCCAATTCCTTCTGTTCTCTGCTTTCAGATTGACTCAAAAATAAAACATTTATCTTATCATGCTAGTCCTCTGATTAAAATCAATCAAATACTTCCTATAACCTTCAGGGTAAAGTCCAATCACTTTAGCATAATTTATGAGGTTCTGCATGATTTCAACCCGTATTACTTTTTTTGTCTCCAACAAAGGTACTTCTCTGCTTTCATCCTACAGTCCAGCATACCACATTGTTCCTATTCCCCAAAGTCATCCAGCTCTTTTCTTTCCTGGCCTTTGAATATGCTAGTCCCTCTGCTGTAATCCTTGTCCCCTCCCCTAGGCCTACTACTAATCCTTTTAAATTCACTTCACATGTCATTTCCTAGAAGATTTCCATGGTGCTGCCTTACTTCCTTTCACTTATCCCACCAATGCATCCTTAACCACTTCAGTACCAGTGTCAACTATAGTTGACAGCCACAGATGAACACACACAGCGACTAAATTTAGCCGACAGCCGTGATATGACTTTTCTAACTTCATTTATCAAAATAAAATCGTGAACATTTAAAAATAACGTAATGAAAACATATATGTATATGTTACCTATTCTGATTTACATTACAAGTAAAGTTGCCTGTAAAGTAAAAGAAGCTTTCAGTGCTTTCAAGCTTTCCTCATCACACAAGAGCAAAACGGAATCGTCGTCAATGCACAGCACACACTATCGTGCAGACTATGAGTCCCAGCTGTGGGCAAGGTTTCGCAGCCGGTGAGTGCCATACCGAAGTGGTTAATGGGGTTAAGGTTAGGTTTCTCTCCTCTGAGCTTTCATAGAACACAGTACTTTACCTTTATCACAGCACTTTTCAAGTTGGAAAGTAAATGTCTTCTCAATTGTCTTTCTCACTAGACTATAAACTGCACGAGGATAGGAGCCAAGTTCATTATGCCAACCACCATACCCTCATTACCTGACCCATGTGGTACTCAGTTAATGTTTGCTGATTGAATAAATGAGTGAATGAAAACAAGAAGGGAAGGACATATAAGCAAGGACAAATGCATAGAGGGTGGCTTAGCTAATTATGAACAGTGACAAGAAAGAGTTCTAAATGATCTGAGACTTGCAACAAAGAACAGTAGGAGGAAGATTAAGAAAGATGTATACATGGTGCTTTGGGATGATGACACAATTTGATGGATGACATAGAGAAAGAATAACTCTTCAACTCTTAGTGTGCTTCTTTGTCTCTGATTGAGAAACTATGGAGAAAAGAGATGTCCTGCAGAAGTGGAAGTAGGCAAAGGAGCTTGGAGGAATAATAAAAGCATTAGAAGTAGACAACGAAGTAGACAACATTGTGATGAATCCTGGCTCTGACACTATTGTGTATGACTTTGCTTAAGTCACATAAATAGTTCTCTGAGCCTCAGTTTTTCCCATGTGTAAAATAAGGATATACCTAATGTGCAAGGTAAGGATTTGAATAATGAATTGTAGGTGGTTCATACTTAATATACTGTAAAGTTTTTTTTTCCCTAAAGAGAATAAGGTAGATTAAAGAAACAAAACAAAACAAAACTCCACATTGATACAAAGTAAGATTCTTACAAGCATTAATAAAATGTTTATACTTTTTTTCCTTTTTTTTTTTTTTTTGTTTTGAGACACGGTCTCTCTCTTTCACCCTGGCTAGAGTGCAGTGGTGTCATCATACCTCACTGCAGCCTCAAACTCCTGGGCTCAAGTGATTCTCCTGCCTCAGCCTCCTGAATATCTGGGATTACCAGCACATGCCACCATGCCTGGCTAATTTTTCTATTTTTTGTAAAGATGGGGTGTTGCTCTTGCTCAGGCTGGTCTTGAACTTCTGAATTCGAGCAAACCTCCAGCCTTGCTTCAGCCTCTCAGTGTGCTAGTATTATAGGTGTGAGCCACTGCACCCAGCTGTAAAATGTATTTAAGTACTTGGATAAAAAGGGACCAACTGGACTCTCTCTCTCTCTCTCTCTCTCTCTCTCTCTCTCATATACACACACACAGATATATATATCCCAAACTAATTTCATTTCTTTGATAGAGTAATTTAGGCCGGTTGGATTCGATTATCAAACCATTAACAGTCGATCATAAAATGTATGCATAGTGCCTCTGGACTTCAGTAAGGCATTTGACAAGTGGAGAAATATGGGTCGACTATTTTTTTTCAATTATTGCATTGGGTCAACTGTTTTTAAAAATAGTGTTAAACTATACATAACATAATATTTACTATTCTAACATGTACAATTCAGTGGCATTAAGTACATTCATGATGTTGTGGAACCATCACTACTATCTATTTCCAGAACTTTTTCATCATCCCAAACAGAAAATCTGTACCCATTAAACAATAAATAACTCATTATTTCTTCCTATCCCTAGCCCCTAGTAACCTCTATTCTACTGTCTCTATGAATTTGACTAATCTAGGTATTTCATATAAGTGGAATCATACAATATTTGTCCTTTTGTGACTGGTTTACTTCACTTGGCATGTTTTCAAGGTTTATCCATATTGTAGCATGTATCAGAATTTCATTCCTTTTTAAAGGCTGAATAATATTCCATTTTATGCATATACCACATTTTACTTATCCATTCATCTGTTGATGGACACTTGGGTTAGTTTCACTTTTCAGCTATTGTGAATAATGCTGCTATGAATGGGCTGACTGTTGAATTTGATGATGGCAACTGGTTGAATGTGCTGAAAGGGTGCTAATAAGCGAAATGATGGTACCCTTGAAGGAAGTTTTTTAGTGGTTTGCCACAGGGGTCTTCCTGAAGCCTTCTCCCACTCATTAGTCTTCTCAAGGAGATATATAAACTACGATTGGTTTATTTGTATTGCAACCAACACAAATATGGAGGAATGATGACTATATTAGATAGCAAGATTAGAACTCAAAGAGATCAGAAAGTTACAGAAACTGACTGAATCAAGGAAGATGATTTCACAAGGGCAAGATGTAAGGTCATATACTTGAGTTCAAAAAGCCAACTGCATGAGTATAGTTTGAGAATGTTGTCACTTTAAAAGAGTAAACTGAATATGTGCCAATAATGCTAACTGTCCCCCTAAACATTAAATTGATGTTAGGCTACATTAGTGGAAATGGAATATCTAAAAAGAAGACGACAGTCCTACTTGACTCTGTTCCACATCCTAGGTATTGGTGTTCATTTCCAAGCCACACTTTTAAGAATGCAGAACAGTGTAATATGAACTTTATTGTCACACTGCCCTACTTCAATTTCCAGTTTCATTATTTCTAAGTCTATGATTTGGGCAAGTGACTTAACCTCTCTATGTCTCAGTTTCCTCACCTGTAAAATAGAGATAATAACAGGGTTTTTGTCAATATTAAATGAAGTAACACATGGTAAGTACTCCATAAATATTAGTTTTATAAATGATGTATACAAATTGACATATATTCAAAGAAGAGTAACTACTTATTCATTCATTCTGCAAATATTTATTTAGCACCACCACTGTCATAAACACCACAGTTGAAGAAACTAGGGGTATTCAGCCTAGTGATGCCATAATGTGGAGGATGTGAGAGCTGTGTTCAAATATTTATGGAAGAGGCATTAGTCTTTTTCTGAATGGCTTCATGGAATAGAACTGGAATTAATGGGCAGAAGCCATAGATTTTAGATTGATGTAAGAAACATTGAATTGGCTTCATTAACTGTCATTGCAGATGTCTAAGCAGAGACTAGACAAAGATTTTGTGAGAGTGTTTTAAAGGAGATTATCGCACAGATGAGTAATTTGAGTAGATGATTTCTAAGGATCTTTAATTATTCCAGACTGGAAGATTCTATGATGATATAAAATTGCTTTTGATCTTTCCTACTTTGAGAGATTGTATAAGGTATATACACCTCCTACCTGCTTCTAATTTCCTCATCAAAACACATTTGGAGGTAAATAGAATAAATTGGAGTCAAACACAGGTTGGCTTGGAAAATTTTACTTGTTTCTTTTTCAGCTATTTAGTTTGCAAGTGACTCTTTTGTAACCAGATTACTCAGAGATCTCTAACCTCTAATCCAACTCCTCAGTATAATTACTGAGCAAAATGTTGGTCTGGACTTCCTGGTTTACAGAAGGCTGAGAAGTCTGATGAATTATAAAAGAAAATTTTTAAATGTTCCTAAGTGCTTCTTAAAAGAAGTGTCATTTTGGGGAAAAAAGTAAACTCAAAATTTTAATCTTAGTTTAGGAGTGGCAGCTGAGAACAAAATGTAACCAAATTACTCAGAGATCTCTAACCTCTACTCCAACTCCTCAGTATAATTACTGAGCAAATTGTTAGCCTGGACTTCCTCGTTTACAGAAGGCTGAGAGAAATCTGATGAATTATAAAAGAAATTTTTAAAATGTTCCTAAGTGCTTCTTAAAGAAGTGTCATTTTGGGGAAAAAAGTAAATTCAAAATTTTAATCTTAGTTTAGGAGTGGCAGCTGAGAACAAAATGTAACTAAATTACTTAGAAATCTCTAACCTCTACTCCAACTCCTGAGTATAATTACTGAGCAACATGTTGACCTGGACTTCCTGGTATGCAGAAGGCTGAGAGAAGTCTGATGAATTATAAAAGAAAATTTTGAAATGTTCCTAAGTGCTTGTTAAAAGAAGTGTCATTTTGGGGGAAAAAAGTAAACTGAAAATTTTAGTAATATTCTTCAGGGATTGGGGGATTGGAGGTAGGGAAATGCACAACTAATGGATGCGGTGAGTGTTGTAGGGGGGAGAAGGCACACCCCAAATCATGGTTTGGGTGTGGCAAATTCATAACATGTAACCAAAATGTTTGTATACCACCATAATATCCTGAAATGAACAAATAAAAATTTTTTTAATCTTAATTCAGGAGGGTAAGCTGAGAATAAAATGTAAGGTTTGATAGAGTTTTTAGAAGAGTCTAGAATGAATAATAAAGCTTTCTACTTTTATAGGTTTTTAAAGGCTAGTTCTTAGGAATTCATAGACTGTAACTGCTGTAATGAGAAAGCTTGAGTCAGGGAAGTTTGACTTAGTAAATGACCCAAACATCCCTTTTCTTGGTCATTTGAAATAAAATGTGAAACAGAATGAATCAAAACAGAAAGTTTGATAGAAAAATGTATTATATATATTTTTTTATTACTTCCTTAAAAAGTATGGATACCTGCTATGGTTTGAATATGAATTGTCTTCACCAAAACTCATGTTGAGGCGTGTTCCCAGTGCAGCAATGTTGGCAAGTGGGACCTTTAAGAGGTGGGACCTAATGGAAGGCATTTGGGTCATGGGAACTCTGGCTTTATGGTTTGATTGGTGCCATTCTCACAGTAGTGAGTTCTCATTCTCACAGGACTGGATTAGCTCTTGGGGGACTGGATTAGTTCTCATGAGAGCGTGTTGTTATAAAGCAGGTAAGCTTCTTTGTCCCCTCTCCCATTTATACACCTGCTTCCCCTTGAACTTCCTAGCTTGAAGAATCATGAGCTAAATGAACCTCTTTCTTTTTAACTTACCCAGGCTCAGATATTCTGTTATAGTAACAGAAAACGGACTAAGGCAATGCCCTAGAGAGAAAGGGCACTATGAAAATCTACTAAATAAATGAATAAATTGTAACTAGACTATGTCCTTTAGAGGGGACAGCTAGACTACAGTCATGCACTGCATAACAACATTTCAGTTAATAATGGACTGCTTATACAATGGTGGTCCCATAAGATTATAATGGAACTGAAAAATTCCTATTGCCTCGTAACATAGTAGCCATTGTGACATAGCACAGCACATTATTCAAGTGTTTTTGGTGATTCTGGTGTAAAAAAAAACCTATGCTGCCAGTTGTATAAAAGTACAGGGCATACAATTATGTACAGTACATAATACTTGATAATGATGCTAAATTACTATGTTACTGGTTTTTGTATTTACTATACTATATTTTACAACTTATTTTAGAGTATACACCTTCTACTTATAAAATAAAGTTGAATGTAAAACAGCCCCAGGCAAGTCCTTCAAAAGGTATTCCAGAAGAAGGCATTGTTATCATAGATTACGGTTCCATGCATGTTATTGCCCCTGAAGATCTTCCAGTGGGACAAAATGTGGAGGTGGAAGGCAGTGACATTTGATATCCTGACCCTGTGTAGGCCTAGAGTAATGTGTGTTTGCGTCTTAGATTTTAACAAAAAGTTTAAAAAGAAAAAAAAATTAGAAATAGAAAAAAGCTTATAGAATCAAAATATCAAGAACGAAAATATTTTTGTACGGCTGTACAATGTGTTTGTGTTTTAAGCTAAGTGTTAATATAAAAGAGTTAAAAAGTTAAAAAATTAAAAGTTTATAAAGTAAAAAAGTTACAGTAAGCTAATGTTAATTTATCTTTGAAGAAAGAAAACAGCTTTTTATAAATTTAGTGTAGCTTACATGTACAGTGTTTATAAAGTCTACAGTAGTATACAGCAAAATCCTACGACTTCACATTCACTCACTACTCACTCACTGACATATCCAGAGAAAATTCTAGTCCTGTAAGCTCCATTCATTGTAAGTGTCCTATACAGGCGTGCCATTTTAAAATCTCTTATACTATATACTGTACCTTATACTACACCTTTTCTATGTTTAGATATGTTTACATATGCAAGTATGTGGCAAGTACTTACCACTGTGTTACAATTGCCTACAGTATTCAGTACAGTAAAACACCATACTTTGTAGCCTAGAAGAAGTACCACATAGCCCAAGTGTGAAGTAGGCTATACCATTTAGGTTTGTGCAAATACACACTATGATATTCCTACAATGATGAAATCACCTAATGACACATTTCTCAGCATATATCCCTGTTGTTAAGTGGCACATGACTGGATGAGCACAAAATATGTAAATAACAAGGCAATCTAAATGATTCTATGGCATAGATTAGTTTTAAAGACATAGAAAAAGAGGTTTAGTGGTAATAAACTTTCTTAGCTTTTGTTTGGGAAAGTATTTATCTCTCTATTTTTGAAGGACAGTTTTTCTTAACTCTTTCAAAAAATTGAAGAGCAGGGAGCACTTTCAAATTCGTTTTATAAGGCCAGCCTTACCTGATACCAAAGCCAGAAAAAAAACCACAAGAAAGGAAAATCACATGCCAATATCTTCAATGAACATAAGTGCAAAAACTCTCAACAAAATACCAGCGAAGTGAATCCAACAGCACATTAAAAGATCATACACCACTACTAAGTGGGATTTATCCCTGGGATGCAAGGACAATTCAACATATGAAAATCAGTAAAATTGATACATCACATTAAAAGAATGAGGGGCAAAAACCATATGATAATCTCAATAGATGCAGAAAAAGCATTTGAGAAAATTCAACATTCTTTCATAATTAAAAAAAAACCTTTCAAAAAATTAGGTATAAAAGGAACATACCTCAGCACAACAAAGGTCACGTATGACAAACTCACAGTTAATATCACCTCAATGGTGAAAAACTGAAAGCTTTTTCTCTAAGATAAGGAACAAGACAAGGATGCCTCCTTGCACCAGTCCTACCCAGAGGAATTGGGTGAGAAAAAAAAGCCATCCAAATTGGAAAGAATGATGTTAAATTGAACTTATTTGTAGACCATAGAGTCATACGTATAGAAAACCATGAAGACTCTACCAAAAACTGTTCAAACTAATAAACAAATTCAGTAAAGTTTCAGCATACAAAGTCAACATACAGAAATCAGTAGTATTTGTATACACTAACAAGGAACTATATGAAAAAGAAATAAAGAAAAAACCTACCTACAATAGGTATAAAAATTAAAAACACTTAGGAATAAATTTAATTTTGGAGGTGAAAGATCTATATGCTGAAAACTATAAAACATTGGTGAAATAATTAAATATACAAATAAATGGAAAAGTGTCCAGCATTTGTGGAGTAGAAGCATTAACATTGTTAAAATGTCTATCCTACTCAAAGCAATTTTCAGATTCAATGCAATCCCTATCAAAATTCCAATGACATTTTTCATAGAAATAGAAAAAAATCCTAAAATTCATGTGAAACCACAGAAGACCCAGAATAGCCAAAGAAATCTTGAGCAAAAAGAACAAAGTGGGAGGAGACATCTTGATACTTTACTTCAAAATTTACTACAAAACTATAGTAATCAAAATAGCATGGTACTGGCATAAAAGTACACACATCAACCAGTGGAACAGAATATAGAGCCCAGAAATAAACCTACATATTTACAGTCAATTTGACAAAGATGCCAAGAACATACATGGAGAAAGGGCAGTCTCTATAATAAATAGTGGTGGAAAAACTAGATATCCACATACAGAAAAATGCAATCGGACACTTATCTCACACAATATACAAAAATTAACTAAAATGGATTAAAGACTTAAACGTAAGATCTGAAATTGTAAAATTCTTAGAACAAAACATAGGAGAAAATCTCTATGGCATTGATCTGGGCAATGATTTTTTGGATATGGCCCCCAAAGCACAGAAAACAAAAGTAAAGATTGATAAAATGGTATTGCGTCAAACTAAAGAGTTTCTGCACAGCAAAGGAAACAATTAACAGAGTAAAGAGACAGCCCACAGAGTGAAAAAAATATTTGCAAACCATTTTGTTTAATATCCAAAATATATAAGAAACTCAAACAACTTCATAGCAAGAAAACAAATAACCTGATTTAAAAATGGTCAAAGGACTTGAATATACATTTCTAAAAAGGCCAACAGAGTCATCAACAAATGTTTAAAAGGTTTATGAAAAATTCTCAGCATCCTTAATCATCCAGGGAAATTCAAATTAAAATCACAATGAGATGTCACCTCACTCTTATAATTAAAAACCAGAAGGTAAGAAGTGTTGGTGATGTTGTAAAGAAAAACAACATGTGCTGGGAAGGATATGTCCATGTTTGGTAGGAATGTAAATTAATACAGGCATTATGGAGAACAGTATGGAGATTCATCAAAAAACTAAAAAATAGAACTACAATATGATCCAGCAATACCACTTCTGGGTACATCTTCAAAAGAATCGAAATCAATATGTTGAAGAGATGCCTGCATTCCCTCATTTGTTTCAGCATTATTTACAGTAGCCAAGATACAGAATCAGCCTAAGTGTCCATCAACAGATGAATGGATAAAGAAAATTATGTATACACCATAGAATACTACTCAGTCTTAAAAAAGAAGGAAATCTCCCCTTTTTAAGTCTCCTTCCCCGACTGCTGCAGACTTAGCCGCCTCTCTGGCCCAGCCCAGTCGCAGGCAGCCCGCCGACTCTGGGCGGAAAGTCATTTCTCACCTCAAAGCTAAGATCTTATTAAAGATCACTGCCACTTAACTGAGACAGGGTCTCGCTCTGTCACCTAGGCTGGAGTGCAGTAGCTAGGACTAAGGACTACAGGTGTGCGCCACCATGGACAGGAAGGGTCTTGCTATGTTGCCCAGGCTGGTCTCAAGTGACCCTCCCGCCTCAGGCTCCCGAAGTGCTGGGACTACTTATGTGAACCGCTGCACCTGTACCCCTTGCCTGATCATTTTGGGTAGTCTTTTGTTCCTCACTCATACTTCCAGACCTTGGAAGAAAAACACGAACATTTTCAGCATCAGAAATGAAGAGCTCCAAACACCCCTGTCATCACAGAGGAGCACCTACTCTCCAGGTGATGGCCGAGGAAATCTGGACAAGGACACACACCCAGACTCAAACATGTGGACACAGGGGAGAATGCCAGGTGAAGATGAAGGCAAAAATTGGGGTGATGCTTTTACAAGATAAGGAGCACCAAAGATTGCCAGCAAACCGCCAGAAGCTAGAGGACAGGTGTGGAATAGATTCTTCTCACTGTCTTCAGAAGGAGCCAACTCTATCAGCATCTTTTATTTTTATTTTTTATTTAAGCATATTATGGGGATACAAATGTTAAGGTTACGTATATTGCCCATGCCCCCCCATCAGCAACTTTATCTGGGATTTCTAGCCTCTAAAACTGTGAAACAATACGTTTAATGTTGTTTAAGCCACTCAGTTTGTGATATGTTGCTATGGCAGCCCCAGGGTACTAATACATCAGCATTCTCGCTGGGAGATGATTTTGATTTCAGATTTATTTTGTTATACCTCATATTAAGTAACTGTCATCCTCTTCATTCTTAAAAAGACTTTATGAAAAGTAATTGTTTTGATTTGGTCCTAAATTCAGCTCACACATGAGGAAGTTAGGATCGCAGAGCCTTCAGAAGTGACATTTTAAAAATCTAATCTTAAAAAACATTTTTTTTTGTCCTAGTTTTTTTTTTAATTTCATCATATTATGGAGGTACAAATATTGTTAGGGTTACAAATATTGCCCCTGCACCCCTCCCTCCCCCCGATGTGTTCAATCCCCCGGTGGCGTGCATCACAAACATTTTCTTGTTACTGTTGGCTGATGATTTATTATGTTGACTAATGACTTATTACTACTTGTACTAAAAAAATGCAAAGATATACTAAATTAAACACATTTATTCTCCCATGGAACTCATATTTGAAGATTTTGTGTTCAATTAATCTGTAAATGAAACATTTTAAGAAAGTGTGCTAATTCTCTTTGGCCCAGTTTCTTCAACAAGTAAATGGCAAGAAAAAGAGATAGAGGGGGACAGAGAAAAAAAAAAAGAAGGAAATCCTGTCGTTTATGACAACATGGATGAACTCAGAGGACATTATGTTAAGTGAAATAAGCCAGGCACAAAAAGACAAATACTGCATGGTGTAGCTTATATATGGAATCTAAAAAAGTTAAAACAGAGAGTAGAATGGTGGTTACCAGAGGCTAGGAGTAGGGAGTGGGAAATAAGGAGATGTTGCCCAAAGGGTACAAATTTTCAGTTAGACAGAAGGAAATAAATTTTTAGATCTATTGCATAGCATGATGACCATAGTTATTAATAATGTATTGTATACATATTTCACAATTGCTAAAAGAATAGATTTTAAACGTTCTCACTATGAAAAAATTATGTATGTGAGGTGAGGGATATGTTAATTAGCTAGATATAATCATTTCATAATGTATATATGTCAAAATATTACATTGTATTCCATAAAATATATAGTTATTTGTTACTTATAAATAACTCAAAAAAATGAAGTAGTGATACATGCTGCAATGTTGATGAACCTTGAAAGCATTATGCTGAGTGAAAGAAACCAGACATCAAAGGTTACATGTTCTATGATTTCATGTATATGAAATACTCAGAATAGGTAAATTCATAGAGATAGAAAATAGATTAGTGTTTACCAGTTGCTGAGATGGGGTGGTGGAAGGATAGAATGGGGAATGACTGCTTAATGGGTACAGAGTTTCTTTCTGTGGTAATAAAAATATTTTGGAACTACATAGAAGTGTGGTTGCACAATACCGTGAATGTGCTAAATGCCATTGAATTGTACATTTTAAAATGGTTAATTTAAATTGTATTAACTGGCTGGGTGCAGTGGCTCACGCTTGTAATCCTAGCACTCTGGGAGGCCAAGGTGGGAGGATTGCTTTGGCTCAGGAGTTCAAGACTAGCCTGAGTAAGAGCAAGACTCTGTGTTTCCTAATTTGTATGAATTTTACCTCAATAATAAAGAGAATGAAGAAAAAGAAAATAAGTAATAAAATGGAAGACTTAAGCCCTAATATATTAAAATTTTATTAAATGTGAATGTAAGTAAGTCTATTGAAAGACAGAGATTGGCAGAGTGGATAAATTAACATGGTTTTTGACCATATGCTCTCTACAAAAACTCATTTTAAATATACTGATGTAGGGAGGTTAAAAGCAAAGGAATGGAAAAATTATATTATGCAAATATCAATTTAAAAAAGCAAGAGTGGCTATATTAAAACAGATAAAATAGACCTCTCAGCAAATATTAGCAGGGATAAAGAGGCATATTGCATAATGACATAAAGTTCAATACGCTAGGAAGACATAGTGATCCTATATGTATACATCAGAGAGTACCACTTCAAAATATATGAAGTGAAAACTGATAGAACAGAAAGGAGAAAAAGACAAATTCACAATTACAGTTGGGGACTTTAAGAAAAAGACTTCTGAGAATTCTGTAAAACTACTGATTAGGAAACAATCCCTTAAAAGTTGTTTTCAGAATAACCAGCAATTTGACTAAGTGTTCCTGCTTTTATTCTTTTTTATTTTTTATTCTTTACTTTTAAAATCTCCTTTCATTTTTGAAACAATGTATACAGTTTCATACTCTTCTTATGTTAGAAGCAGTGTGGCATATCAGTTAACAGAATTTATTTCATTTTAAGTCAGCCTTTGTTTAAATCCCACCTTTTCCATTATTAGCTATGTTGTCTCAATCTAGTTATTTAATCTCTCTGGACCTCGAATATTTGATCTTTAAAATGAAAGTAATGGTTATATTACTTGTAGGAATACACACACGCACACACACACACACCCCTCACAGATAATTCCTTGAGGGGTGCCCAATAGAGAGTCTGGCATACTGTAGATGCTCAGTATCTGATAGGTATTATTATTGTTGCATGCAATTATTATTATGGAATGATACAAGTCATATATTTATGATACATTGTTTCTTCCACAAATAAGAAAATAAATAGGGCTTAGTGCCTAATTCAGTTACCCAGATTAGATAATCACATAATTTATCTGTTCTCATGACATATATTGATAAGCATTCTGGGAACTCATAAGTAAAATGTCAAAATATTTTTAAATTGTACTATAAATCTTTCAATTGGAGAGGAGTTCAGCATGAGAAATATCTATTTTGGACTTTTAGTCCAGATGGTTTAATTACTAGATCTTTTGAACTTGTTCCTTTGATATAACTGAAATTTTATATCCTTTGACCAACATCTCCCCAATCCCCACCCCTAGCACCTGATAACCACCATTCTATTATCTGTTTCTGTGAGTTTGACTATTTTAGATTGCAAATATAAGTGAGATCATGTAAAATTTGTATTTCTGTGCCTGGTGTATTTCAGTTAACATCATGTCCTTCAGGTTCATCCATGTTGTTGCAAGTGACAGGATTCCCTTCTTTTTTAAGGCTGAATAATATTCCATTGTGTATACATATCACAGCTTCCTTTATCCATTCGTCCACTGTTGGACAATTAGGTTGATTCCATATCTTGGCTATTGTGAATAATGCTGAATTGAACATGTAAGTACAGATGTCTCTTCAACATAATGATTTCATTTCCTTTGGATATATACCACGTAGTGAGAGTGCTAGATCATATGGTAGTTCTATTTTTCAGTGTTTGAGACATCTCCATACTGTTTTCCATAATGGCTGCACTAATTTAGATTCCCAAAAACAGGGCGCAAGGGTTCCCTTGTCTCCATATCCTCGCCAATACTTGTTATCTTTAATCTTTTTGATAATTGTTATTCAGACAAGTGTGAGGTAATATCTCATTTTGATTTTAATTTGCTTTCCCCTTGCATGATTGGTGATATTGAGCATTTTTTCATTTATCTTTTGGCCATTTGTACATCTTCTCTTGAGAAATGTCTATTTAGGTCCTGTGCCTGTTTTTAATCTTTTAAATTTTATTTATTTATTTATTTATGACAGAGTCTCGCTCCGTTGCCCAGGCTAGAGTGCCATGGTGTCAGCCTAGCTCACAGCAACCTAAAACTCCTGGACTCAAGGGATCAAGGGATCCTCCTGCTTCAGCCTCCTGAGTAGCTGGGACTACAAATGCACACCACCATGCCCAGCTAATTTTTCCTATTTTTAGTAGAGACAGGGTCTCGCTCTTGCTCAGGCTGGTCTCTAACACCTGAGCTCAAGCGGTCCTCCTGCCTCGGCCTCCCAGAGTGCTAGGATTACAGGTGTGAGCCATTGTGCCTGCCTCGCCTGTTTTTAAATTGTGTTATGTGCTTTCTTGCTATTGAGTCGAGTTCCTTATATATTTTTGATATTAATCTTTTATTAGATGTATGGCTTGCGAATATTTTCTTCCATTCCATAGATTATCTTTTCACCCTGTTCATTATTTCCTTTGCTGTGGAGAAGCATTTTAGTTTGATGTAATTCCATTTGTCGATTTTTGCTTTTGTTGTCTGTGTTTTGGGGGTCATATCCAAAAAGGCATTGTCTAGACCAATGTCACAGAGATTTTCCTCTATGTTTTCTTCTAGGACTTACAAAGTTTCAGGTCTTACGTTTAAGTCTTTAATCCATTTTTAGTCGATTTTGTATATTGTGTGAGATAAGCATCCAATTTCATTATTCTGCACGTGGATATCCAATTTTCCCAGTACCATTTATTAAAGAGACTGCCTTTTCCCCATTGTGTGTTTTTGGCACCTTTTTCAAAAATCAATTGATCAGAAATGTGAAAGTTCTATTTGGGGCTCTATTTTGTTCCATTGGTCAATGTGTCTGTTTTTATGCCAATGCTATGCTGTTTTGATTACTATAGCTTTGAAATATATTTTGAGGTCAGGTAGTATGATATCTCCAATTTTGTTCTTTTTATTTAAGATTGCTTTGGCTATTCTGTGTCTTTTGTGGCTCCATACACATTTTAGGGTTTTTTTTCTATTTCTGTGAAAAATGTCATTGGAATTTTGATAGGGATTGCATTGAATCTGTAGATCACTTTGGGTAGGGTGGACATTTTAACGATATTAATTCTTCCACTCCATGAACACATGTTATCTTTCCATTTATTTGTATCTTCAAGTTTTTCATCAATATTTTATAGTTTTAAGCATATAGATTATTCATTTCTATGATTAAATTTATTTCTAATTTTTCATAGCTATTGTGAAGAGGATTGTTTTCTTGATTTATTTTTCAAATGTTTCAAATAGTTCCTTGTTAGTGTATAGAAATGCTACTGATTTTCGTATGTTGATTTTTCATCCTGAAACTTTACTGAATTTGTTTATCAGTTTGAATAGTTTTTGGTGAAGTCTTTAGGGTTTTCTATATATATGATAATGTCATCTACAGAGAGAGACAATTAAACTTCTTTTGTTCCAATTTTGATGCCTTATTTTTCTGGCCTAATTGCTCTGGCTAGGTATTTCAGAACTATAGAGAATAAGTGGTGGAAACAGGTGTTCTTGTCTTGTTCCTGATATTATAGAAAAAGCTTTCAACTTTTTATCTTTGAATATGATGTTAGCTGTGGGCTTGTCATATATGGCCTTTATTGTGTTGAGGTACATTCCTTCTATACCTAGTTTTTTGAGAGTTTTTTCTTTTTTTATTTCAGCATATTGTGGGGTTACAAATGTTGTTAAGGTTACTTATATTTTGCTGGGGAAAAGAATCCCTTTTCAATAAATGGTGCTGGGAAAACTGGATAGCCACTTGTAGAAGGCTAAAGCAGGACCCACACCTTTCACCTCTCACAAAAATCAACTCACGCTGGATAACTGACTTAAACCTAAGGTATGAAACTATTAGAATTCTAGAGGAAAATGTTGGAAACACTCTCCTAGACATCGGCCTAGGCAAAGAGGTTATGAAGAAGTCCCCAAAGGCAATCAAAGCAGCAACGAAAATAAATAAATGGGACATGATCAAACTAAAAAGCTTCTGCACAGCCAAAGAAATAGTCGTGAAAGTAAACAGACAACCTACAGAATGGGAGAAAATTTTTGCATCCTACTCATCCGATAAAGGGCTGATAACTAGAATATACTTAG
>VSMD01031515.1:0-10571 GCA_008750895.1 Mirza zaza | reverse complement strand
TGTCAGAATGAACATTTCTTTTTTTTTTTTTTTGAGACAGAGTCTCACTTTATTGCCCAGGCTAGAGTGAGTCCTGTGGCGTCAGCCTAGCTCACAGCAACCTCAAACTCCTGGGCTCAAGCAATCCTGCTGCCTTAGCCTCCCAAGCAACTGGGACTACAGGCATGCGCCACCATGCCCGGCTAATTTTTTTCTATATATATTAGTTGGCCAATTAATTTCTTTCCGTTTATAGTAGAGATGGGGTCTCGCTCTTGCTCAGGCTGGTCTTGAACTCCTGAGCTCAAATGATCCGCCCACCTCGGCCTCCCAGAGAGCTAGGATTACAGGCGTGAGCCACCGCGCCCGGCCAGAATGAACATTTCTTTTCTTTTTTTTTTTTCAGCATATTATGGGAGTACAAATGTTAAGGTTACGTATATTGCCCATGCCCCCGCTCCTCCCTTGAGTAGAATGAACATTTCTGTGTTCCTTGGCATTGCCTTCGTGGTTGCAAGAAGGTACACTTGCACTGTAGATATCACATCAGTGTTCTAGGCAGAATGGGGAAAAGAATGCTATTTGTTCCCTTTGTAAGAAAAGCAAGAGCTGTCCCAGAAGCTCTTAGCAGACTTCTGCTTTTGCCTCATTAGCCAGAACCACATCATATGGGCACGCCTAGCCACAAGTAAGGATGGCAAAGTAAATATTTAGCGATTCCAGCCTCTATAGTAGCAAGAGCAAAAAGATCAGGAATGGGTGTTGGATTAGCCAACCAATGATTTCTACCATAGGGACTGCTGAAATAAATTATGGTACAATGAATAATAGAACATTGCGTAGCACTAAAAATGAAGGGGACTGATGTGTATTATTAAGGAGTAATCTCTAATATTTTGTAAAGTGAGAAAAGCAGGGTACAAATCTGTATAAAATAATAGTATGTCTTTTGTTTAGAAGGAGTGATCAGGATAGAAGGGAGACTGGCTTTTCACTATGTACCATCTTGTGCTATTTGAAAGTTTTAAAACAGTATGTACATTGGGATTCTACCAGTAATCCTGCACCTATCCAAGATAACTTCTAGTAACATTGGTTATAGTTCATTTCAGGCTTATTTTTATAATTTTTATAAATTCCATGTATTTATGTAAATTGTACATGTATTTATGTAAATACATGGAATTTGTGTATATATTTATATAGGAACTGTAACCCAGTATATTTTCCTCTCCTCTTTGATAGATCCTCATTTGCCATCTCTAATGGGTCTTTATAATGTTGCCTTCTAATTAAACTGCTCTCTTTCTGTTTAACTTCCACCCCTCTTCAACCAACCCCCATTCTCTAACCCATTCACTCTTCTGCCTTGGGTGGCTTGCCCTGTATACTACTGCCTTTGCCTTTGGGAAGGATTTCCTTCTCTCATTCCCACTCCCTCCCATTCCATAGCAATCTTGCTATCCCTATCCTAAGTGCACAGTTGTTCCCAGTGCTACCAAGATACTAAGCTAGAGTTAAGGTTGCCAGCACCTTCTTTCTCTCCCTGGATGCTCCCCCATCATTCCTACTTTCCTTTGAGCTTTAGGAAATTCCTAACCAGTGGGTAGGAGGTGAAGGGATAAGTGGTGAGTATTTTGCCAGTAGAGGAAGTGCCCAGTGCCAGGGAGAGCAGCAGAGGGCCTAATAATTAGCAGAGTTCTTTGATGCCTACCATGTGCCAAGCAATGTGCTAGGCAGTTTGCATACATTAGCATATATATTCTAATAATACTGGAAGGTAGGTTTCTATGAGGGAACCATGTGTCCTGGTTTGCCTGGAATAGTCATGGTGTTTGTTTGCCTGCTGTCCTGGCAAAATTATTAACAGCATTCTCTCTTTTTTTTTTTGAGACAGAGTCTCACTTTGTCGCCCAGGCTAGAGTGAGTGCTGTGGAGTCAGCCTAGCTCGAAGCAACCTCAAACTCCTCGGCTCAAGCAATCCTTCTGCTGCCTCGGCCTCCCAAGTAGCTGGGACTGCAGGCATGGGCCACCATGCCCGGCTAATTTTTTCTATATATATTAGTTGGCCAATTAATTTCTTTCTATTTATAGTAGAGATGGGGGTCTCACTCTTGCTCAGGCTGATTTCGAACTCCTGACCTCGAGCAATCCGCCCACCTCGGCCTCCCAGAGTGCTAGGATTACAGGCGTGAGCCACCGCGCCCGGCCAGCATTCTCTTTCATTCTCAAAAGGTTTGGATACAAAATAGTATAGTCACCTTAACTGTCTCCATTTTATACGTGAGGATATTGAGGCTTAGAGAGATAAATTAATCTGCCCAAGGTTGCACAGCTGGCAAATGATAGGGCTGAGATTGAAACTCTGTATAGCTCTGCCACAGACTGAATTGTTACCTCTAAAAATTCATATGTTGATGCCCTAACCTTCCAATATGTATTTGAAGACAGAACCTGTGAGGTGATAAAGGCTAAAGGAGGTCATAAGAGCGGGGTCCCAATCTGTCAGGTCTGGTACCCTCATAAGAAGAAGAGCTCTCAGTCTTTGTCATGTTAAGACACAGAGAGAAGGCGGCTGTCTGCAAGTCCAGGAAGAGAGACCTCACCAGCAACCGAATGGGCCGGCACCTTGATCTTGGACCTCCTATCCTTCAGATCTGTAGAGAATACATTTCTGTGGTTTAAAGCCACCCAGTCTGTGGTATTTTGTCACCGTAGCCTGAGCAGACTAAGACAGGCTCTAATATCCACGTCCCTTCCATTCCTCATGCTGGAGGTGGACCTCCATCCTGAGCTGGTGTGAGCCAGCCACTGGTGGTGCTAGCCTAGACTTATCCACTTATCTCTTGCACTTGTATTCCTTGAACTCAGGCCCAGGGTGGATCCATCATCCTCCTCCTTAAACTAAAGTAGGCAGCTTGTTGTCAATTCCCATATCAGTCTGGGTCTGGTCAGAAACCACACTGTGATTTGAACAAGGAAAGTATAAAGATTATAACGATATTATAGTAATGAGGGATTGATTAGTGAGAAGTAAACATAACTTTAAAGAATGTAAGAATAGCAAATATTTAATAAGAGGAGGAAGAGAAAGAAAAAAACAACATATAAAGAACAGCCACTGTCCATAAGGCTAAGATAGTCCAAGGAAGGGTCCTGCTCCCAAACCTGCAGCCTGGTCCCCAAGCTGAGATCCAGTCTTCATCTGTGGCCCACTGAACGGCAGAGAAGTGGCTATGGTGCTGTACTGGTGGAACTTGCTAGAAATCTACCCTTCAGGCTGGAAAACTTCCCTCTAGGATGCTGGAGAAAAGCTGTTCACAGAGAGGCATGTCACTGGAGGCAGTCCGTATAAAACCACCCAACAGGTTTAGGGCCTGGGGGGAAGCTGGGTGCTGCTGTCCCTGTACACAGCAGAAGCCTGGTGCTGGGAAAGCCATCCTTAGAAGCTGGGCTTGGGGCCACCACACACGGTGCAAGAGCCTGGTAGAGCCAGAAAAGAAAACCTTTCCTTCCTCCATGGCTCTCCAGAGCCTCGCTGACAAAGCTTAACATCCTGCCAGTAGGCAAAGGGGAAATATATATTTAAAGGGTCTAGATCCATTTTCAGAGCTGGCAAAAAGGATGAATTGGAGCTGAGAGACAATAAATCAATAACCGGGACACTCCCTCTAAAAAGAGACTCTAGTTTTCCTCAGCCAGCAGATCCTGAAACCAGAGGAGAGAGGGGGACAAAAAAAAAATGCAGCTTGAAATTAAGGGGAAGTGTATCTAGGGTGAGGCTTAGAAATATGAGGATGTTTTTTTGTTTGTTTTTTGAGACAGAGTCTCACTCTGTTGACCCGGCTAGAGTGCCGTGGCATCAGCCTAGCTCACAGCAACCTCAAACCCCTGGGCTCAAGCGATCCTCCTGCCTCAGCCTCCCGGAGTAGCTGGGACTACAGGCATGCGCCACCATGCCCGGCTAATTTTTTCTATATATTTTTAGTTGGCCAATTAATTCCTTTCTATTTTTTAGTAGAGACGGGGTCTCGCTCTTGCTCAGGCTGGTTTAGAACTCCTGACCTTGAGCGATTCTCCCACCTCGGCCTCCCAGAGTGCTAGGACGATAGGCGTGAGCCACCAGGCCGGCCAGAAATATGAGGGTTTTTTTAAAAAAAAAAAATTGAGAGCACAGTGCAAGGGGAGGCCACCTGTGCTGCTGCCCTGAAATGTAAGTTTTTAACAAGCTCTCTAAAGAGTTCTGTAGATCTTTGAAATTACTGTTTTAGAGTGAGTCTTCCGGTGGCAGGGCCCTGGCAGGGAAGATCCAAAGACATAACCTCCCAGGTGCTTTATGTGTGTGTGTGTGTGTCGGTCTGTCTGAAGTTCCAGGTCTTGGCATGCCTGCTAAGTGCCCCAGAGCAACTCTGTATCCATCTGTTTCCACTCATGGCTGGGGGCTCAACGTCTTTTTCACTTTGTTTCTCCGTCTCTGTGTGCCCGCCCCGCAGTCTGATGGCTCCGCCCTCCCGAGCCACGACCGCTGTAGTCTTCCTGTCGTACACGCCGAGCCCCGCGCCTGGAGCGCCTCCTCCCTCTGCCCGCCCCCCAACAGCGCACCTTCCTTCATCAGACGAATGCACGCACGCTCTTCCCCCTTAACTCGGAAGATTCCCTCCCACGCGAGCCCCCTCTCTTTGAGAACCGCCCCCCAGTCTGGGGTCAGGGGCGCTTTCCCGCCGCCATCCCACGGCTCGGTCAGCACCGCACCGGCGTCGCCTGCTTCCCGCGCGGCCTGCGAGGCGACGTCTCTGCCGCCGCTGCTGCGTCCTGGGTGCCCAGCACGGCGCCGGCGCCCGGCTGGCATTCAGTAAATGTGGACCCAGTGGGTAAATCACTGGGGCCGTCCCTTTAGGGCAGGACACGTCGGTCCTGCTCACTGCGCTGCCCTTGCCAGGTGTCCCCTAACGCAAGCCTGACGCGCAGCAGGCGCCCTGCAGAAGGCCGCGGGTCGGCGCGGGCAGGCGCAGCGCGCGTAGTCCCCTCCCCGGTCCGGCGCGGCCGGGCTGTGGGGGCCTCGGGCCGGAAGGAGCGGCGCGGCCGCGGGGGTGGTGGCACCGGCCGGGCCGCCCGGAGGGGCGGGGCCTCGGCGCGCGCTCCCGGAAGCGCCACCCCGCCCGCGCTCCCGGCCCCGAGAGGCGTTGCTGCAGCCGCCGCCGCCGCCGCCGTCACCTCCGCCGCCGCCGCCGCGGACATGCCGGTAAGTGGCCGCGCCGCCCCCGCCCGCGCCAGCCCGCGGTCCCCGGCTTGCGCGGAGCCTGCGCGGCCGCCCGGCCAGCTGTGGCTCCTGGGGGGCTCAGGCCGCGGCCGGAGCTGCCACTGTCCCTTTGCTTACTCCTCCCCGCCCAAGCCCCCAGCTCTTGCGACCTTCCCCAAAATCGAATCCGAACGGAGTTGAATCTAGGAGCCAGGCCTTGGTACTCCAGAGACCTGCAAGGCCCCCAGGGTTTACAGACCCAAACCTTCCCTGCGTACGTGGGGAAACTGAGACCCAGGGAGCGGGCGGAGTTGCTCAGGATGATCAGTGAGTTGGTGGCTGGCGAGCTGGAACTGGGACGCCTAGTCACTGCGCCTTCCACCTGGATAACCGCGCGCGGAGCTAGCGTGAAAGAGGGCGGCGAGGTGGCTCTGGGCAAGTGGGTGGACCCGGCTGTTGCCGCCTGGACAGGGCAGGTTTTCAGAGGTTCGTGTTTTTCTTCATTTCTCCTGCCTGCTCTGGCCTATTTTTCAGGTGACGTTGGTTGGAGAGGGTCAGTTTCTCAACCCGAACCCGTGAGCCCGAGAGGTTCAGCAGCCCCCCAAAGACACCAGTTGTTCCGTGGCAGAGTTTGGGGAGTAGGTCTTACTCTTGCTTTTGCAGCTCGCTCAGTCTTATGGCATATAAGTTGTTGCTGGTGGCCTCATTTTTGAGATGAAGAATTAAGGCCTTTGGCCGATAAAAACAAAAAGGGAAAGCCCAGTAGTTTATTCAGGGTTGTGTTGGGAAGTTGGGTAGAGCCAGGATGAAGCCCCTTATCTTCAAGCTCCCAGCCTCTTTTTTCTGACCACATGGGAAGTACCTGGCAAAAGCGGTCATACCAGCTTGGGAAGAAGCTCAGAAACCAATTGCATCCTGGCTGGGGTCATGTGGTGTTTAGCATTTTCCTCCAGGGTGCCTGGTTCATGGCTCTGGGCCAAGTGGGTACCCAGAAGTAATGCACAGAAGCCCTGTGTCTTAGCAGCTTATCTCAGGTGAGCCTGAGGCCTCCTGGGCAGAGCCATAAACATCTCAGGTGACATTCCCCTTGGGTCCTGCCAGGTGCCATGAGACAGATCCTCAGACAATACAAACTATGGACAAGAAACCTGATATAATCAGCTCTACCAGTTGAGCAAGTCCACCTGTGGTAATGTTAGAGGACAGCATTAATCGCCCTGGGACTGGGACCGTGGATGCCATCAGGTATTTTGTCGGGGCTGACAGTGAGCAAAAGGCCAGCTTGCGGATTGCTCTGTGTCCACTTGTGGGGATTTTGACAAACAAAAGACCCTCCTGAGCAGATGCTCAGAATGAGAAAGGCACTTGGCACCATATCCTGAGACGAACAGCCACAGGAAGGAGGGTATTCGTCAAGGGATTGCCTCAAAATTGGAAGGGGAGAAGCGTGTTACCTGAGAGGTTTCTCATACACATGCTTAGGAGCACAGGGCTTGGAATCCCAGAGACCTCTGTGAAAATCTATGTCCCTGTTTGCCAACTGGGTGACCTCAGGCAAGTTGCTTTACCTCTCTGCCTTGATTTCCTCACCTGTAAAGTGAGAATAAAATATGCCAGTAAGATATGTAGCACAACCACTGACATACGTAGTCCCCAAGAAATGGTAGCTCTCATGTAGACCTAGGACAAGTAGGATAGAACAATAGCCAGCCAGACTGCAATCCCATTTTAACAAGGACCTCTGTGGTTAAGAGTTCAGGTTTTAGAGACTGCGTCCAATACTGACTTTGCAACTCAATATCTGTGTCACCCTGATTCAGTGACCTAACCTCTAAACCTCAGTATCCTCAGCTCTCAAGAAAGGATAATGAATGATAGTACCTACCTCATGGGATTGTTGTGAAGATTAAACAAGATAATGCACATAAAGTGTTTAGAACAATGCCTGGCACATATTAATAGTAGGCACTCATTTATTAGTAAACGCCCAATCATTAGAGTGTTCAAGGACTGAATGTCCTGGATATTTGAAAAAGAATTCCTTCTTTGGGAGGGGACTGGAAAGAGTGACCCCCCTCAATCCTCACTCTTCTAGTTCTGAGATTCTATTAGAGAATTGTACAGCTTACTGACTTTTAAAATCTACTTTAAAGGACCCATTTCATAAGTCCTTATAAAAGACCCTCGAGGCCCTGGGACTGCCCCAAATCATGCATCTAATGGTAGAGTTGGTCTTGAGATTCTCCTGTAAAAAATGGATTATTCTGTCCATTAAGCACATTTTTCATCACCCTCAAATTTGCCACTCAGAGGTGGAGGAGGAGAGCTCCGAATTGTCATGTTTGCCGCCCAGAAGCTGCTTTCTGGCTTATGACCTTTGTACTTAGGGGGATGAAAGACCTATTCCCTGTAGTCAGCAGCAGAGAGCTTCAGACATCTCTTGACTTTAGGTCCTCGGGCAGCAAAACAAAATTGTGCTCCTTAACAAGGTGTTCCCACTCTCAGAACTCCCGCAAAGAGCCAGGGTGATGGCGGTGTGGGGTTGGCGCTGCACTTTGCGGTTCCAGGACCAGCAAGATTTCCTGGGAGCAGAGAAAGCCTGGGTTCACATCTCATCCTAGTACTTAGCACATGACTGTGGTCAGCTTAGTGAACCCTTGGGAACTTCACTTTCCTCTTGATAAGATGAATAGCTCCCTTTCCAGGCTGAGTGAGGACTAAAATAATGAGAATTTGACAGATAGTGGGCATTTGGTGGATTTAGTTCTCATATTGGTCTTCCAACATGAGAACTTGCAAATCCTTTAAAGTTTGGTTCAGTGTACAGGTTCAAACCATTGATGAGTCTCGATTCTCTGCTGGTTCTCCTAGACTCAGCAGACTTTTTCTTAAAGGGTCAGATAGTAAATACTTTGGGCTTCACAAACCACAGAGTCTCTGTTACAGTTACTCAACTCTGCCGTTCTAGTGCAGAAGTAAACAAATGAGCCTGGCTGTGTTCCTGCAAAATTGTATTTGTAAAACCAGTTCACAGGCAGGCTGTAGTTTGCCGATCTGCATTCTCTAGAGCATTATCTCAAACAGTAATAGGGGCAGGAATGACCTGGGTGTCTTGTTAAGGTGAGGGTTCCAGTTCAGGAAGGTCTAGGGTGGGACCTGAGATTCTGCATATCCCACATAATCCTCGCCTCCACTTTACGTTCGAAGAAGCTGGGGCTTGGAAACAGGCTCCCGATGACTGATGCCAACCAGATCCTGCCCAGTCTCTGTGCTCTGTTGGCCCGAGGGGGTTTGCATGGTGGCACAGTGCATGTGGGGGTCACTCTGCAGGGTTTGGCTCATGGTCCCCGACCGTCTGTTTCAGAAGCACGAGTTCTCCGTGGACATGACCTGTGAAGGCTGTGCTGAAGCGGTCTCTAGGGTCCTCAGCAAGCTGGGAGGTAAGCACGTGGCCCTCAGTTGACGGGGGAGGGGGGGACGGGGACGGGACAGATGCACTTATATCATGTTCAAGTGCATGCGGACATAGCCGGACAGGCTTTAGTTTAAGCCGATGACAACAGTAAAATGAAATGTATTGAGTACTTCGCATGTGCCAAATACTGTTCCTAATGGATTATGTGGATCACATCACATAATCCTCACCACAACCATTTCAAGTAGCTTCTTTGATTATCTCCATTTTAAACAGGAGGGAACTGATGTTCAGAGAGGTTAAGTAACTTGGCTGGGATCGCATAGCCAATAAATAAATGGCAGAGCTGGGATTTGGCCAAGTTAACTAGTACTGCCTGGGCTAGCTCTGGAGCCCTGGCAGTGCTAGTTAATATGTCTGTGATTCCCAGTGTGATAACTTTTGCCCTGTGGCACATTCGAGTGTCATTTTCTGTTAAAAGATTTTTTTAAATGGTAACAATTTTTTTAAAAGTTAATTTTGAATCAGTCGTGTGCAGAATTCTTAAAGTACCTCTTTTTGGACATACTTAGAAAATCAGCATTCTCATCTAGCCCCTCATTTCACAGCTGGGAAACTGAGGCCCGGAGAGGGCCGGGATCTGGCACTGGGGCTGAATGAGGTAATGAGTCGTGATCAGAGTTCTGGTGGTGCTCAGTCAGTCTTCTAAGATTTTCTTTTTTAAAACCCTAGATAATAACAATACACAGTTTTCAAATGGCTTCCACATGAGTGTGAGCTCATTAGCCGTCCTCTGAGCTGTACTTTCCATCTGTGGAAAGGGGATGTTGATGCCAGTGCCAGGGAGGGGAAGTGACTGGCCCAGAGACCCACAGCAAATCAGTGGCTGGCCTCTGGCCCTCTGCACTGGGATCTTCATCTGAAAGCATCTGAAACCGTGGAAGAACCTGGCTGCCGGCTTGCCACGTGACTGTGGGCTCTTCTCCCTCGGGCCTGGGTTTCCCCGGCTGGGCTGTAGTATGGGAATGTCAGTGTGTATGAGCTCTTGCTGTAGATGCTTTAAAAGTGAAACTCTGAGGCTGGGCACTGTGGCTCACGCCTGTAATCAATCCTAGCACTCTGGGAGGTGGAGGTGGTAGGATCCCTTGAGGTCAGGAGTTGGAGACCGGCCTGAGCAGGAGTGAGACCCCATCTCTACTGAAAAGAGAAAAATTAGCCTGGCACCGTGTTGCGCACCTGTAGTCCCAGCTACTCAGGAGGCTGAGGCAGGAGGATCACTTGAGCCCAGGAGTTTGAGGCTGCAGTGAGCTATGATGATGCCACAGCACTCTAGCCTGGGCAGTAGAGCAAGACTGTGTCCCCTCCCCCCACAAAAAAAGAAACTCTGCCCAGGAGCCCCTCATACACAAAGCAGCGAGTTCTAGGTGAAGCGGGGGCTGGCCTACTTATGACAACTCAAGGACACCTGCCTGGGAACCTGGGCATCAGGGACTACAGTTTGAAATCCACTGGGTTTGACAGTCTCAGAGTTTCTTCCAGCTCTATGATGTTATCAAAATGTTTATTCCAAGGAGGAGGGAGACTCTTCTGAACCAAAAAACAAAAATCCAGAGTGGGCCGGGTGTGGTGGCTCACGCCTGTAATCCTAGCTCTCTGGGAGGCCGAGGCGGGCGGATCGCTCAAGGTCAGGAGTTTGAAACCAGCCTGAGCAAGAGCGAGACCCCGTCTCTACTATAAATAGAAAGAAATTAATTGGCCAACTAATATATATATAGAAAAAATTAGCCGGGCATGGTGGCGCATGCCTGTAGTCCCAGCTACTCGGGAGGCTGAGGCAGCAGGATTGCTTGAGCCCAGGAGTTTGAGGTTGCTGTGAGCTAGGCTGACGCCACGGCACTCACTCTAGCCTGGGCAACAAAGCGAGACTCAGTCTCAAAA
>VSMD01031512.1:37336-48092 GCA_008750895.1 Mirza zaza | reverse complement strand
CCCCGCCGCCCGCCCCCGCGGCCCCTCACCTTCGGCAACCCGTCCATGTCGCCCGAGCCTGCGGACCGACAGACCACGGACACCGGCTCAGACGCGCCCGGAGCTGCCCGCGCCGCGCCCCTCGCCCGTCCTGCCCGCCGGCGCCACGGGGAGGCCCGCACCGGGCCGCGCGGAGTCAGCGGCGGCGTCGCCGGACGCCCCTCGAGGCGGGAGAGGCGCCCGGGCGGGGCGGCGCGGACGCGGGGCGCCCACTCACCCAGGGATCCGTTCACGTGCTGCGGCTCCATCGCGCCCACGGCAGCCATCGGGCCCTCCGCGCCGGGGCCGAGCGGGAACTGCGGGCACAGGGGCGGCGTGGGTCCCGGGCCTCGGGCCGCACCGCCCGGGCAGCACCCCGCAACCCCACTCACGTTGGCCCTGCCGGCGCCCGGCCCGACGGGGTTCATGACGGCGTACATGCTCTCGCTGGAGTTGGTGGAGTCTGGGGAGACGCGGGTGTGAGGGGCTCCCCCGGCACAGCCCCGCCCCGCCCCGCCCCGCCCCGCCCCCAGGCCGCACCTCCGGGGCTAGGCATGATGGGAGTTCCAGGGGGGCCGCCTCCTCCGGGGGGTCCCTGCACACGGAGGGAGACGGGCCGTGAGACGGGCACCCGTCCGCCCTCCCGCAGCCCGTGCCCGGAGGCCACCCAGCCTCGCCCGACTCACCGTGTAGCCGCCAGGGGACGAGGAGGAGTAGGGGATCTGGGGACAGGGGCAGCCGTCAGCAGGCGGCCGGCGCTCGCCAGGGACCCCGCGCCACCCCCCCACCCCCCCACCCCATCCCCGGCCTGGGACTCACCGAGTTGCCGCTGGGGCTGGCCCAGGGCCCGCGCACCCCAGGGCCCCTGGAAAAGAGGGGGCGGTCGGAGCCCGGGCTAGAGCTCGCAGGCCTGCCTGTGCCCACACCCCCTCCCGTGCCCACACCCCCTCCCCGTGCCCACACCCCCTCCCCGAGAGCAGCACATGGTGCCTGAGGCAGGGTCACCTTGGGCTGCCCAGGTTCAAGTCCCAACTCAATGGCCGTCTGGCCAAGGGGCGACTGATTGCTACTGTACGCCTCCGTCTGCCCAGCCAGCGGTGACAGTGAAATAAACAACACCCAGGGCTGCCCCGGGACTCGGCCGCCCGGCAGGCGCTGGCCTGCACGGGGACGCACTCCTGGGGTCCCCAGGGCCTTACATGGTCATGGCGGGCAGGCCCGGACCAGCGAGGGAGGTGGGTGGGGGCCGCATGCCCCCGCCGTAGCTCTGTGGAGGCAGAGTTGCTGTGAGGGGAGGGGACAGCCCTCCCAGCCACGCCCTCCACCCCCACCCCATCCCCCAGGGGGGCCCAGCCCTTACCTGGGGCCCCACGCTGGCCATGCCCCGTGGGGGCGTCACCCTCTGTATCGGGACGCCCATGCTGGGGTGCCCTGGGGTGGAGGCGGAAGGACGGGCTCAGACCCGGGCCACTGCCCAGCGTGGACATGGCAGCGCTCAGGCTGCGAGGGCGGGGCGCAGAGCGGGGTCCCGGCTGGGGGGGCAGCAGCTAGAGGTCCCCTACTCACCCTGCGCTCGAGGGGAGGGCTCCATGGCAGCAGGGAGGAGGGGCTGGGAGCCGGGGAGGCCCACGGGAGGCTGCAGAGAGGCGCGATGGCACTAAGTGTGGGGTGCCCCTCCCCTGCCCAGCTCCCGCAGCCCCCCTGTCCCTCTCACCTGGCTGGGCATCCGCAGGGTGGGCCGGGGGCCCCCTGGGAACCGCGGTGACATGAAGGGCTGGAAGAGGTGGGCAGGGGTCAGCACCTCCCTCCGGCCCCCAAAGCCACCCCATTCCTACTATGCCTGGGGGTCCCCAGCCTGGACCGCGCCTCCCCCAGAGGTCCTGGGGGGTGCGAGTGTGCACGGGGCGGGCGCCACAGGTCCTTACCTGGCCGTGAGGCCCCATCGTGGGGGCGTTGGGGTTGTGGGGGGACAGCGAGGCCATCAGAAGCCCTGCTGTTTCCAGCCCTGCCGGGCCTGGCCGCGGAAGGGGAGGGCGGCCTGCCTATGGGACAGGGAGCCCTGCAGAAAGGGGCTGGGCAGGACTAAGGGCACCGGCGGTCACCAGGACCACGGTGGCCACCGCATCCGAGGCTCCCAACACGCCCACGTCCAGGCCGACGCCCGGCCGCCCGCTGCGCTCGGCCCCTCCCGAGCCAAGGGGACCCGTCAGGGGTGGCCGCTCCGGGGCGGGGCCCACCGCAGATGCGCGTCCACCTGGCACTGGGGGCAGGGGTCCCAGCCCTGGCTGTACCTGGAAGAAGCCAGCCGCCATGGCGTCGCTGGGGGCCATGCTCGCCAGCACGGGGCTGGGCGCGGCCGCGGCGCTCTGCAGCAGTGGGGACACAGAGGGCCCAGTCAGGACACGTCCTGCCCGGCTGTTGCCCTCTCTCTACAGGGGCCAGCCCCAGAGGACAGGGGTCCCTGCCCCCGCCAGGTAGGCTGCCCCGACAGCCCTCCGACCGCCCGGCTGGCTGCCAGTCCCGGCGGTCCCAGTGGCCCCAGCGGCCGGCTGGCGGTCCCAGCCGCTAACAGCACCCGGCCTGACGCTGCTGGGGGGCCCAGAGGTGTGAATGGCCCAGCACCCCAGCAGCCCCTCGGCCAGCTCCCGACGGGGGTCCCTCCTCAGCCCGCCCCAACTGGGCCCGTGTCTCCTGGCTGGCAGAGCTAGGCTGGGACCCGGATCTACCCAACACCCCAAATAAACAGCCCGGAAACTCCATCTGCAGTTCCAAGATAAACCTCCCTGAAGACCCCTGGGGCGCTGCTGTGCAGACCCCTGCCCCCCCCCAGGAGCAGCAGGAGCTAGGGGGTCCCCAGGCCCCCAACCCCCCTCAGATGGAGAAGGGGAGAAGACCAGGCGCTGAGGGTGTTCCCGTGTCTGCCGAGGGTGGAGGTCCTGGTGGCAGGCGCAGGCTGGCGGGCCCTTCCTCTGGTCCAAGACCCAGAACCGCCCTCCTGTGGGCGCAGGGCCGGGTGGGGGAGGGCGGGGTGTGCGAGGCCCATCTCAGAGATGGAGGTGGGAGGAGCACCCGGCTCTGCCTGCGGCCCCCAGCCGGGGCCTGAACCCCGAGAGGAAGGGGCAGGCCCAACGGGCACACAGGAGCTGCAGTGACAGTCCCCAAGCCACAAGGGGGGGGAAAGGGACCCTTGGAGACGCCCTCCCGCCCCTCCGGCCGGGCAGCCTGCCCCACGGAACAAGCCCCAGGCAAAGAGCAAATTGCTAGAAAGCCACGCGCCCGGGCCCCACTCCCGCGCCCCACCCGTTCGCAGACCCCAACTGCCAGGTCCCCTCCGGGCCCTGCCCCCCCACCCCGCCACGCCAGCCACAGACACCGCGGCCTGGAGCGGCGGGTCCCAGGCTGCCCCTGGGCTCCGGCCCGTCCACTCTGCGGGCGCGGCCGGGCACCGTGTCCCGGGGCAGGAGGGCGCCCCCCGCACCCTCTGGGCGGCCCCCCAATCCCCCAGCCTCAGGCCCTGAGGGGTTCATCCCGCCGGTGCAGCCTCCCTGGCCAGCGGCTCTAGGGACCCTTCAGTCATCCCCGAAGAGACGCAGGCCCTGCTGTTGCCATGACGACAGGCTGAGCACCGCGGCGTTTCCTAGACACGCCAAGGTCAGCAGGGGACCCCCAACTCCCAACTCAGAGGGTCGCGAAGGGCCCCCCCCTGCCGTGGACTGCGTGCCCCCAGTTGGTCTGGCACGACAGGCACCCGATTTCCCTTCGTGGCCACCTCCTGCTGTGCCCAGCAGTCTCCTGACGCCCTGCGCTGCCATGGTAACCGGCGCCGGGCAGGGAAGTGTGCTCCCAGTTGTGGCCACAGCCGCTCTGCCCTCCCCACGGCGAGGGGCGACAGGGCGGGAAGAGTCCAGGGGACCCCACAGAGCACGGGGGTGTTGGGGCGAGTCGCCCGGGCAAGCACACAGCCGCCAGTGGGGAGGAGGGGCTGCACGGGGACGCCGCGCACACGCAGAGAAGCCAGGGGCGGCGCTGTGGCGTGCCCGCCACCAAATTCTGGCAGAGACGGGGCAGCAGGGCTGGCCCCGCCATGGGCAGCTGGCCCCGCACCTGCTCTGAGGGACTGGGCGGCCAGGCGCAGAGGACGAGGGGAGGGGGCGCCACCTGCCACCCATGAGGACATGCCACCCCCAGCCTCCTCTCCACACAGGCCTCTGACCCCTTCCAACCCAGGGGGAAACTGAGGACAGAGGGGTGGAGCCAGCACCCCGGTCAGGAGCAAAGGTCAGGAAGTCCCCAGCGCCGGCCTCAGCGTCCCCCCAGGCCCAGAGCCCTACCCTGCCGTAGGTGACGGGAGGGGCAGGGGCTGGGCCCAGTGGGGGGAGCCTGCCCCTCGCTGAGTGACCCTGGACCAAGGCATGGCCACAGGGTCCCCATTAGCGGTCAGGATCCCAGGTGGCAGCCTGCCAGGCCCGCCTGCCCACCCCGGTGCCCCTCGGGCCGTGCGGCCCCCGCCCTGCCCTGCCGAGGCCACAGGCTGGGCCCGCCTGCCCCCCGCTCCAGCCCGTCCCTGCGGGGTGGGACTCACGTAGTCCTGGAAGGCCTTGGCCTCGCCGGAGTGCTCGCAAGCCTCCCTGCGGTCAGGCGCCGCGCAGTACAGGTCCCAGAACACGCTGCGGGTGGCAGGGGCGACAGTCGCTCGGCGGCCGGCCCACCCCCGCCCCGCCCCGCCCCGCCCCGCCCAGCCACGGCAGCCCTGCACGCACCACCACCAGGAGTGCAGGAAGCCGGGCGGCTCCCCCAGCGTGATGTTCTTCTCCCATCGGATCTGCGGGGAGAGGGACGGGCGTGACGTGAGGGACCCCACCCCACCCCCGCACCGCCCAGCAGCGCGCCCTGGGAGGCAGGAGGGCGGCCGGGCGACCCGAGGCAGACAGAGGCCTGGCAGCCAGCCAGCCCACGGGCCCTGACCCCGTCCCAGGCCTCAGTTCTCAGGGCCGGCAGCGGGGCCACCCCGACCCGCCACCTGGAAGCCGTGGGACGGGGGAGGCTGCTTACCTCGGACAGGAACGTCTGGGCCACCCCAACCCGCCACCTGGAACCCCGTGGGACGGGGGAGGCTGCTTACCTCGGACAGGAACGTCTGGGCCACCCCGACCCGCCACCTGGAACCCCGTGGGACGGGGGAGGCTGCTTACCTCGGACAGGAACGTCTGGGCGGACTTCTGGGCGCCGACGTGCAGCAGGTACTCGTAAACGTATAGCGCCAGCCTGCAGGGGCGAGGCGGGCGGGCGGCTCAGGCTCCGGGGTCCTGGAGCCCCTCCCTGGCTCCCAGCTGTGTGCGTGCAGGTGACAAGGAGGACACGGCCTCCCCACCGGCTGCTCGGCCTGGACAACTCCTACTCACACATCAACACCCAGCCTGCAGGCCCCTCCCAGGTACCCCTGAGCACCAAAACTCTAAGCCGGATTCTGCGCCACTCAGCGCTCCCTCCGGGCACCGAGGCCCGGCCCCAGCCTGCCCATGCTGACACCAGAGCCTCCTCAGCCCCGAGGAGGTTCTTCTGCCCTGAGATAGGGTGTCACTCCGGGTGGGACAGCAGGCGGGGACTCCCGCTGTGCCCCGGGTCCCCACCCTCCCAGCCCCCACTCCCTGGCGTCCCCGCCCCACCCCCCCAGTGGCCGCCACGCCGCTCTGGCAGGCCCCAGCGGGGCAGTGCTAACCCAGAGGAGTCTGGGGACGGAGGTGGGGGGTGACGGGAGGCTGGGCCAGTGGTGCCACACGTCTGCCATGGCACCACCCTGCCCAAACGCCCACAGTGCCCCATGAGCCCCCAGCCTGCCCGGGACCCCAGACTTGCCTCCCCAGCAACTGCCCACCCCAAGAGCACAGGCCGGACCATCGCCCGCTCCAGTCCAGCTGCCACACCAGGTGGCCGGGGGACAAAGCCGCGCCCCCCAGGGTCACCTAACCCCCTGGCGCCAGCACCTCCCAAATCCCTGGACCTGAGCCTCACCCTCTGGGTGCCCCGGTCCTGCTACTGCCCAGTGCGCTGTGGGGGGAGGTGGTCCTGGACCCGGGGCTCCCCAAGGACCCGCCTGGGGCTCAGCCCCACATGCCTGCGGCTCAGTGGTCCCCCACCGCCCCAGCCCTGGGGCGCCACCTCCCCTGGCTGCGTCCCCATCCCGAAATAACCTTCCTTGACTCACGCTCCCTCCCAGCCGGGCTTCTGCGCGCCCCGGCAGCCCCTCTGTGCCGTGGACACGGTGGCTGTCCTGGAGGCCGCGTTCTCCGGGGGACAGACGGTGAGCGGTGTGCTGCGCGGGCCGCCAGGTGGGGACCCCAAGCGGAAGGCGGCTGTGAGGGCAGGGTAGGGCACGCAGCTCCCAGTGTGGCCTCCGCCCCCAGGACAGGCCTCGGTCGCCACCATGTCACCCGGCTCTTGGGCGCACTCCCGGCCCAGGGCCCCCCAGCTTGGACTCGCCCCGCCTTGCACTCTGCCTGCGCCTCCTTGGCCCTCGGCCTCTGGGCCCAGCTGCCCAGCTCGCGTCAGCGACTTCCCCCCTTCCAGAGGCTTCCTTGGCTCACCGGGGTCCAGTGGGCCCGTGGCCGCCAGTGGAGGACAGGCACCGAGGGCAGACGGGGACGCGAGGAGCCCCCGGGGTGGCCTGGGACACAGCAGCACGCAGCCCTCCCCCTAGAAGGAAGGGGCGACCTGGGGGATCGGGGCGCCTGGCCCCGAGTGCGAGTCGGATGGTGGAGACCGCGTGGCGTTAGTGCCACCACCACCGCCGCCACCGTGATTATGGAGAGTGACGGTGACAGGCGCTCTCCGCCAGCACCCCCCTCGACACACGTCAAGCCGGGGGGCGCGAGACGCCTTCCACTCGGCCTCAGGGCGCCGTCTCCTCTGTCACCTCAGCGACCCCCCAACCCACGCCGTCCTCCCTCCCCTCTGCCAAGCCTAGAGGCCGGGCCTTCGGCGAGCTCTTGCCCAGGTGGCGGCCCTCCCCGTTTGCTGCCCCCAGCACCCTCGTCCCCCGGAGTGAGAACCCCCCAACCCTGAATCCCACCCCAGCCTTCTCCGGCTCCCTCTGCGGCTCCAGGTCGCCCCTCGAACTCGAGGGCTCCGGTGCGGCTGGCCCTCGAGACCCGCCCGCCTGCCGGGCCGAAGCCCCCGAGCCTGTGCCCGCCTCAGAGCCACACCCGAGACATCGCGAGGTGCCCAGTGACGCTGACCGGAGCTGTCACGTAGGGAACTGCGCTACACCTGCTTGGCAGCACTCAAGCGCTTAAAGACATACACGCACACCCTTCTTGCGTGTGGCCCGCTCAGACCCCAGCCTCCCCGGACCTGCCGTGCGGCGGGAGCACCCGGGGGCGGGCACCCCGCAGGCGCCCGGGCCTTCCTGGAGCGGCCGGCCCAGCCCTAGCCCTGAACAGAGGCTTGTGAGCTCCCAGGGGAGCCGGGGGGCTCGGGGCTGGGGCCGGAGAGACGAGGAAAGGGAGGGCCTCCGTTTTAGGAGGCAGCAGCCTCGGAGCAGGGGGACCGCCGGAGCGTGAGGGTCGGAGCGGCGTGACCCCTTCACCCCGTTTCACAGAGGAGGAAAGCGAGGCCGGAGCCGGGAAGCGACTCGCCAGCGCCGGATGTTTCCTGAGAGCCGAGTGGTGCCGGGGCGGGCGCTCTACTTGTGGCCTCCCACGCAGTCCCCAGGAGAACCCCAAAAGGCAGGTCGTCCGCATTTCGGAGGAGGACACTGAGGCCTGGGGCCACCACCCGCCTCCCCAGCGCAGCAGCCCCCGCACCTCTGGACGCCCTCCCGCACCACGACAACACGACACAGAGCCCTTGGCAGGTCGCTTCCTCCCCAGGGCCGAGGGGCTCCCTGCAGCGAAAAGGGGACACGGCCATCTGGCGTTTCCCACGCTTTCTCCCGCAGCGGAACCCCATCTCCAGCCCCACATGCGCGCGGCCCCCTGGGGAACGGAAGGGCGCAGGGCAGCTCCGGCAGAGACGGGCCCTCAGCCTCTGCACCGGAGCCCCGGCACCGCTCAGGAGCTTGTGTCCTGAGACCGGTGCCCTCCAAGCACCTCTGCTGGGCAGGCCAGGGGCTGAGGGGACAGTGGGGGGCAGGGGGCCAGGAATGCAGACAGCCCCCCCTTCCAGCCCTGACTGAGCACACAGGCCAAGTTCAAAGAACCAACATCTCTCCGCTGGGATGGCTGCTAGGGTCAAGAAACCAACTCCACAACCAAAACGGGAGAGACGTGCAACGTGTGGGGATGGACACGCTTGCAGCTCTTACTCGAGGGGGCAGGGGGCATGGGCAACATATGTAACCTCAACACTTGTGCCCCCACAACACGCTAAAATAAAAAGAAAAGAAACCAACTCCAAACCCCACCACCCTGGGCTCAAACCTTTAATTCCTCTTCTTTTTTTTTTTTTGACATAGAGCATCGCTCTGTTGCCCAGGCTAGAGTGAGTGCCGTGGTGTCAGCCTCGCTCACAGCAACCTCAGACTCCTGGGCTCAAGCGATCCTCCTGCCTCAGCCTCCCGAGTAGCTGGGACTACAGGCATGCACCACCATGCCCGGCTGATTTTTTCTACGTGTATTAGTTGGCCAATTAATTTCTTTCTATTTATAGTAGAGACGGGGTCTCGCTCTTGCTCAGGATGGTCTCCAACTCCCAACCTTGAGTGATCCTCCCTCCTCAGCCTCCCAGAGTGCTGGGATGACAGGCGTGAGCCACTGCGCCTGGCCTTATTCCTCCTCTTATGCCCACAGCTACGCCCTTAGTCCGGGCTGCCATTAGCTCTCTCCCAGACAACTGCCGGCCTCCCCCAGCCGCCGCTCCTGGCCTCTATTCCTGATCCCCTACAAGCCCCGCTCCATACAGGAGCTGAAGTGCACTCGCAGCACCCAGTGGGCTGCCTCTTCCTTCGCCCTAGCTCCTCTGCCCGGCCCACCTCAGGGCCTTTGCTCACGCTGTGCCCTCTGCCCCGACAGCCCCTCGCTCTTCACGAGCACCCACCCCGCTTTCTTCACTGCACATCTCGGGCCCTGAGACGGGCCCACGGGCAACCAACCAGATCCCCGACGCCTGCTGGGTGGGCCTCTTCAGGGCCCAGGCCTGCCTGCCTGCCCGCCCAGCCACCACGCCCTGGCACCCACCCATCAGAGTGTGCCGGACAAGTGAACAATGCCCACTGGCTGGGTGGTCACCTCCAGACGCAAGGGCTGGCCGGAGACACAGGACAGGCAAGGGATGGGTGACTACCCCACACACCGTCTGCTTCCATGCTGGGCAGGAACCAGGTGCCAGGCTTTTGGTTCTGAGACAAGAGTCCAGCTCTGCTGCCCGGGCTAGACTGCAGCGGCGTCAGCCTGGCGCCCACTGCAACCTCCACCTTCTGGGCTCAAGCGACCCTCTCTCCTGCCTTGGCCTCCTGAGCAGCTGGGACTACAGGTATAAACCGCTGCACCTGGCTAACTAGTTTCAGCTTTTGAAAAGTCTTTGCACTAAAAGGTGCTCGGAATCGGAGCCCAACTTCCTAACTGTGTAGACAGGCGAGGGAGGCCCGAACGGGGCGGTCATTTGCCTACCGCCTTCTGGCCGGAAGAGCCTCTCCTCCAAAATGACCCAAAGGCTGGGGCGGAGAAGGGTCGCTCGTCTCCGTGAAAGGGCAGGGGAAATCGCGGCGTCAGGGCAGGCAGAAAAGGACGCACCGGGAGACAGAGTCGGCCAACACCCGGGGCTCCTCTGCACGCCCCAGACACTCAGGCCCTTGCTTCTGGGGACACTGGGCTCCCCGCTCCGGACCCGTCCTGCTGGGAGCCCCGCGTCCCCTCTCTGCTCGGCGGCCCGTGGGCTCGGCTTCGGGGTTCCGCAGGCCGGCCGGCCCCGGCACCCTCACGGCACACCCGCCGGGGGCCCTTGGGCCGCGGCACAGCCGGGGCTGCCAGCACCTTGGCACCCGCCCGCCCCGAGACGGCGCCGCCGTCGCCTCAGCGCCCCTCCGCCGCGCGAGCCCGGGAGAGGGCGGCCCCCGCCGCGGGGACCCCACGCGCCACGCCGTCAGCCAGACACCGCCCGCGCCGCGGCCCCGAGCCCCGCCGGAGAGGGGCGGCCCGGGACGCCGGCCCACGCGGGGGCTGCGGGCTGCGCCGCCTCCCCGGCCTCCCCGCCCCTCCCCGGCTCTGTCCGCGGCGCCGGGGGGCCCCCGCGTGGCCGGCCTCGCCCGCCCGCCCGCCCGCCCCGGGGACTTCCGCGCGGAGGCTGCGAGGGGACGCGCCGCCGCCTCAGGCACCCGGGACTCGCGCGCCTGCCCCGCCGCCCCCGCAAGTCTCGCGACCCCTCGCGTCTCGCGCGCCCCCTCATAGCTCGCGAGCGCTGCACGCCGACCCCGGGTCTCCGGCGGCCCCCGCAAGTCTCGCGACCCCTCGGGTCTCGCGCGCCCCCTCAAAGCTCGCGAGCGCTGCACGCCGACCCCGGGTCTCCGGCGGCCCCCGCAAGTCTCGCGACCCCTCGCGTCTCGCGCGCGTCCTTCCCGCCCCCCGCCCCCCGCCGCGAGTCTCGCGACCCCTCGAGCCGCCTCACACGCCTCGGGTCTCGCGCGCCCCCTCAAAGCTCGCGAGCCCTGCACGCCGACCCCGGGTCTCCGGCGGCCCCCGCAAGTCTCGCGACCCCTCGCGTCTCGCGCGCGTCCTTCCCCCCCCCCCCCCCCCCCCCCCCCCCC
>VSMD01031512.1:0-37324 GCA_008750895.1 Mirza zaza | reverse complement strand
CCCCCCCCCCGGGCCCCCCCGCAAGTCTCGCGCCCCCCCGGGTCTCGCGCGCCCCCGCAAGTCTCGCGACCCCTCGAGCGCGCTCGGGTCCCGCGCGCCGCGCCGCCACCCACGGGAAAGCGGCTTGTGCGGACGCCGCCCCCGGCCCCGGCCCCGCGCCCCGGCCCGCCGACTCACTTCTCGCGGGCCTGGCTGTCGGAGGGCACGGCCGAGCCCTTGCCCCCCTTGGCGTACATGCTGCTCCGCGCCGCCGCCGCCGCCGCCGCCGGGCCCACACCTGTCAGGCGGCGCCGCGGGCCGCCCTCGCCGTCGCCATAGCTACCCCCCGCCCCGGGCCTCACCGCCCCGAGCCCCGGGCGGGCACCGCGGGCATCGTCCGCGCGGGGGAGCTCCACACGGCCGCGGCGGCGGCGGCGGCTCCAGCTTCGGCCCCGGCCGCGGGTTTTATTTCTTTGCTCTCTTCCCCCGGCGCGGGCTGTTCCGGGAAGCGCGCCCCCTCCTCCCGCCGCGCGCGCGCCCCCGCCCGCCGCCTCCCGGCCGCCCGCGGGCGCCGCTCTTAAAGGGGCGATGGCAGGCGCGCGGTGGGCCCCGCCGCCGGGGCCGCGCACGCGCAGTGCCCGCCGCGGGGGACGGGGTGGGGGCGGCGGCTCCACCAGCGCGGGCCTGGGTCGGGGACGGCCGTGGGGGCACCCGGCTGACGACAGTCGCTCACACGCACACCCCGAGCAGGACTGGCCGCCCAGACTGCCGTACGCCCGGGGACTCGGGGACACAGCCCTTACACGACAAAAGTCCGCGCAGCCCCATAGAGCTTCGGGTAGTCCTACCTGGGTGCACGACCCCGCAGAGCCACTCACGCCCGCTCGGGTGGGGACCGCCACACGCCCCGCTCGCCCAGCGCGACGCACACGGCTCACACGGTGGCTGTCGCCGAACAACTAACCACGGGCCCCCGCGCACGTCGTGGGCACACAGGTGCACGGAGACACGCGTCCGCAAGGCCATGCCACAGCTTCCGACAGCGGCCAACAGAGCCCACGCGCTCGCGGCCACCCCGGGACACACGCCCCCGGGGACTCGCCGAACCGCACTCGACCCGGCCCCGCGGAACCAAGGCCTGTGGACACCCGCAGCAAACCACCCGCGGCCACGCATGGGAAGGGGTGCCCAAGTCCCGGGAGCCACCCGCACGGACCCACCTAGCCCCTGGGCGACCGCAGGCGCCCCGGCTCAGCCTCGGCGCTGCCCTTGCAAATAGGGCGCGCGTCCCACTTGCCAATTGCCACTGCGAAGGCTGGGGCGCGGGGAGCGCGTGGCCCACTCCGCCTTCTCAGGGCTGTGCCGGGGGCGGACACCGAGGCAGGAGGGCCCGGGAGGGTGCAGACCTGTGCCCAGGCGCCTGTGGGCCGTGCGCCCGGGCGGGGTGGGGAGGGGAGACCCAGCTGTGACTCCGGGTCTGGGTGTTTCTGCCTGTGACGTGTTTGCGGCGGGCATTCTCTCCCACCCAAGCCCGCGAGGGTGTGTGTGTGTGCAAACATGCGGCTTCCGCGTGAAAGCACGCGGGCGGCCCTGTGTGTGGTTGGCAGGCACCCAAGGAACGGGAGCTGTCGGGGCAACTGGCCCGGGCTCCGCGCGGGGCCGCGGGGCCCAGAATCGGGGTGTGTGCACAAGCGCGTGCGGGTGCGCGCGTGGGTGGTCCGCGCGCTCTCCGGGACGCGCGCCGTGCAGCTGTGCGCTCACGTGTCCCGTGCCGTGCGCGTGTGTCTCGGTTTCTCCTGCTGCCGGCGCACCCCCAGTACCGGACGACACCCCCACCCCCACTCCCAGCCGTCTGGCCGGCGGGAAGTCGGGGGCCGCCGGGGTTCCAGACCCGCCAAGAGGAAGGGAGGGGCAGGGCCGGCTCCAGCCCCGCCTCCTCCCCGAGGGGCCCCGGCGAGGGTGGGGGACGCCAGCCCTTCCCACTTCCTGTCCAGCCGCCCGCCCCTCCCCCAGCTTCCTCTCCCGCGGGCCTCCGGGCCGGCTGGAGCGGGGAGGAGGGGCGGGCGCTGCGCGCTAACGGGGCTGCCGACAGCCCGGTGCCTGGAGGGCCACCGTGGGGCGTGGGTCTCGGCGTCAGGGACACCCCTCATACTAATTACTGCTCCCCAGCGCCGACGCCCAGCGAGGCACAGAGAGGGTGTGGGTCACCCAAGTCACACAGCGCGTTGGTGACACCCCTCCGACCTCCCCACCCCCCCATTTATCTCCCAAAGCGCCGAGGCTGCCCGGTATCCTGCGTGCCCGGGGCGCGTCCCTCGCCCTCCCCGTGCGGCGGTTCCTAGCGCCAGTGGGTGTCCATCCACCCAGATACGTGTATCGAGCGCCTGCTCCGTGCTCGGTTTGGGGACCCAGCCGGGGCACGCGGCTACGTCTCAGTGCAGCGGAGGGTCCAATGGGGAGGGCAGGCAGTCAAGAGCTGGCGCGTCCGTGGGGTGACTGCAGGGAGTGCCACGTGCCGGGCCGAGGGAGGGGCCGGGCGCACGGGACGGGGACGCGAGGTCGGCCGGGCTCCCGGAGTGGGCGGAGGCGCCCGCGGCCCCGCCGGCCGCGGAGGGGGAGGCGCGGCGGGCGGCAGCGACGCGCTTGGTTCTCATGGCAACCGGGAAGGCTCTCCAAACACAGCCTGGGCGCCGGCGGGCAAGTCGCGGCAGAGAGGGCTCCGGGGCCCACGCGGCGACGGGAGGCCGAGCTGCGCGCACGCCCGGCCGGGGCGCGCGCCTTGCGGGGCCAGAACCCTCCGTCGGGGCCCCCGCCGCCACCCGAGCGAGGGCAGGGCCTGGCGAGGCGGGAACGTGCTTCCACCAGGGACAGGGGCGGGCCTGAAAGATCTGGAAACGAAGTGCTCAGGCTGCAGTCCCAGCCGGCGCAGAGGCCCCGCGGTGGGCGCGCGGTGACGGGGGCGGGGGCAGGTGTGGCTGGAGGGAGATGACGGCGGGGCACGGAGGAGCCTGACCTCGCCACCGACGTCCCGCAAGCGCAGGTCGAGGGCAGCGCCTGCGGGGCCCGAAGGAGGCTCTGCTCGTGGGACACGGGGCTGCCCGGACAGGGACTTTCACCCCCTACGGCCGTGCGCCCTCCAGGCCCACCCTCCGCGTCGCCTGTCGCCTGGAACGCTCCTTCTCTGGCCCCTGGCCTCCGCTGGCTCCTCCTGCCAACAGTTCCTCCTCCCCCCTTCTCCTCTCCCCCCTTCTCCCTTCCTCCTCCTCCTCCTCCCAGCCTTCCCTGGGCTCTTCCTGCAGATGACAGCCTCAGCGCAGGTCTCCGTTGGACTTGTCACTGTTATAAAATAACGCTTCCCGTCCTCGGCTGGCGGCCTCCTCCTCCTCCTCCCTCGGGATCCGGTCTCCCTGAGGACACGGCGGCGGGGGAGGGCGCGTGCGCGTGCGCGTTCCCGTGCGCGGGGGGCGGGCGCAGCTGGGAGCAGGGGCTGCGAGACCCGCTTCCTCCCAGAAGCTGTAATTATGGGTAATTTTCTAAATGCAACGCAAGAACGAAAACCCAAACAACACCGGGAAGGGGGCAGCCACAGCAGCTGGTGGGGGGTCGTCGAGGTAGCCTCACAACTTGGGAGTCTGGGCTTTCCAAAATGGGGGGTTTTGCCCCAAGGTCAAGACCAGGTGCCCGCAGGCAGAAGGCCCCTCCGGGAGGATCTGGGCCTGGGTTGAGTTTTTTGCTTTTGTTTTTAAGCCACAGGCCGGTGGGCAGTGGGTTTGAGCCCTGGCTGTCCGCTGTCCTGCTGTGTGGCCTTCCTAGAGAGCCAGCTGAACTCCAGTGACCTCTCTTAGCCCTGGGGTCATGGGCTTCAAGGGACTCCGGGCAAGAGAAGGGACACAGGAGAACTTGGCCAGTGAGTTCAAGCCAAACCTGCCACCTCCCACCCCCACGTCCGTCCGCCACAATGCTTAACCCAAGCCGGGTACACCGCTCTGCTTCTAGCACCTTCTGTGGCTCTCGCTGCCAACACATGGAGTCCTCCGTCCAGCAGTGAACTCCAGAGACAAGCCAAGCCTGGGACCCTGTGCATCCTGTAACATGCCCCCAGCCGCCCCCGCCGCCCCCCCCCCCCCGAGAGGCAGCATTTCTTCTCCTCCAGTTGCAGACAGGGAAACCGAGGCTGGGAAAGGGACCAAGGGAGGGAGTCACACCAGCCCCGCAGAGGGGACACCACACCTGGGATACTCATTCTGGAAAACTGGAGACATTTTGTGGAAGTCCCAGGCCTGGGGGGAGGGCCAGCTGCTGGTCGCCCATCCCCCAACCCGCCCCCCTGCAGGCCCCAACACCCCAGCAAGTGGCATGGCAGGGCTGGACTCCCCACTGCCGGCCCTGCTTCTCCCTGTAGCCTTCCCTGGCCTCAGGAACACCTTTCTGGATGCCCCAGTCTCTCAGAGGCCCCTAAGCAGCCCCGAGCCTCAGCTGCCCACCCCTGCCCAGCAGGGCACCTCCCCCAGCTCCCACCGGGACTTCCTGGGGTGACCTCCCCCATACCCGCCACGTGCCCTGAAGTCTCAGTGTGCGATTGTTGTTGTTTTTGTTTTTTTTTTTTTCTGGTGCCCGGGCTAGAGTGAGTGCTGTGGCATCAGCCTGGCTCACAGCAACCTCCAACTCCTGGGCTCGAGCGATCCTCCTGCCTCAGCCTCCCGAGTAGCCGGGACTACAGGCATGCGCCACCACGCCCGGCTCATTTTTTCTATATATTTTTAGTTGGCGGATTAAAATTTCTTTCTATTTTTAGTAGAGACGGGGTCTCGCTCTTGCTCAGGCTGGCCTCGAACTCCTGACCTCTAGCAATCCACCCGCCTCGGCCTCCCAGAGTGCTGGGATGACAGGCGTGAGCCACCGCGCCCGGCCCCTGGCTCATATTTTCTATATATTTTTACTTGGCCGATCAATGTCTTTCTATTTTTAGTAGAGACCGGGGTCTCGCTCTTGCTCAGGCTGGTCTCGAACTCCTGACCTCAAGCGATCCTCCCGCCTCGGCCTCCCAGAGTGCTGGGATGACACTCCTGCACCGGGCCTCACTGTACAATTCTGAGTCTGTTTCCTGGGAAATTGCACTGAGGTTGGGGATGCACAGACACCCCCCCCCTCGCCCCGGAGCGGGACCCCTTAGTGGAGCATCTCCCCACTGTCCCCCGGAGGTCCCAAGCAGGTCTGAGCGCCACCTGCCCGCAGAGTCACCTGCCTGCCCCTGGTTGGCGCCCCTCTGGGGGCTCCTTCCCTGTCCTGGACTCCCTTCCCAGATACCCCACCCCAACCCCGACCCCAAGTGACCCCAACCCGGCCGGCTACTTGAACCCTCAACTCAGAGCCAGGCTCCCAGGGCCCCACAGTGCGCCGAGCGCTCTGCACCCCCGGCCTTCCTGGGGCCGGCCCAGCAGGTGCTGAGTGGCCGGTTCTGCAGAGGGGAGCCCGGGCTCAGAGCAGCAGAGCAACCTGCGGGAGAACACACAGCGCCCGGGAGCCCTGCCAACGCCCCTCGCTCCCTGCAGCCTTCCCCCTGCCCGCCCGCGCGCGGAGGAGAGAGTTCCCCTGGCGCCCTAAGGTGTCGCTAGATCTCTAGTGGGAACAGGAGAAGGGTCTGTCTTTGCCCCTCCGGCCCCCTTTCTGCCCCCGGCCCGGGCTGCCAGGGACTGCAGTTCCAAGCGTGGACACTGGGGGGCAGCAAAGACTCAGAGTCGGGGGTGGGGGGGAGGCTGCACCTGCTGGGAGCCGCCGGGAGACCCCAAGTTTCCAGTGTGGAGCTATTCTGCCTCTTTGACCTTGCCCGGTCTCCCAGGTCGGCTTCCTAACATATATTTATGTATTCAATCATGTCATGGCAAAGAGGGAAAAAAAATACAGAAAAAACAACCTCGTCACCCCAACACCCAAAAAACGACCTGCCTGTTTCCACGTTGAACTCGTCCATGCACATTTTTTTTTTCCTTTTTTGTCTGTAGATATACATATTTTTCGAGACAGAGTCTCGCTTCGTTGCCCAGGCTAGAGTGAATGCCGTGGCGTCAGCCTCGCTCACAGCAACCTCAGACTCCTGGGCTCAAGCAATCCTCCTGCCTCAGCCTCCTCCCGAGTAGCTGGGACTACAGGCATGCGCCGCCACGCCCGGCTAATTTTTTCTATATATTTTTAGTTGGCCAATTAATTTCTTTCTATTTATAGTAGAGACGGGGTCTCGCTCTTGCTCAGCCTGGTTTTGAACTCCTGACCTTGAGCGATCCTCCCGCCTTGGCCTCCCAGAGTGCTGGGATGACAGGCGTGAGCCACCGCGTCCAGCCAGTATATATATATTTTTTTGTAGAGAGGCCTTCCCAGACTGGCCCTTTCCGAAACTGGGAACCACCCCAGCCTACTCTCCTGATGCCCCTGACTTGAGTGTTCTCCATGGCATGATTATTCCAACCTCCGTTAGAATCCACTGATTTCTGGCACCTTGCGTCTCCCCTCTGGAGTGTCACCTCCCCAAGGGTGGGAGTTTTGCCGCATCCACTAACTGCTCAGAAAATATTTGTGGAATGAACAGTTATAACAAAATTGAAAAATAAAACCTAGACTGGGCGCAGTGGCTCACACCTGTAATCCCAGCACTCTGGGAGGCTGAGGCAGGAGGATTGATTGAGGTCAGGAGTTCGAGACCAGCCCGGGCAAGAGCCAGACCCCTGTCTCTACTAAAAACAAAGAAAGAAGTTAGCTGGACAGCTAAAAATATATAGAAAAAATTAGCCGGGCATGGTGGCGCATGCCTGTAGTCCCAGCTACTCGGGAGGCTGAGGCAGGAGGATGGCTTGAGCCCAGGAGTCTGAGATTGCTGTGAGCGAGGCTGACGCCACGGCACTCTAGCCTGGCAACAGAGTGAGGCTCTGTCTCAAAAAAAAAAAAAAAAAAAAAAGATATATATATATATGAAGACCATCTCTGCAAAAAATAAGAAAAATTAGCCAGGCATGGTGGCGCGTGCCTGTAGTTCCAGTTCCAGCCAATCGGGAGGCTGAGGCAGGAGGATCGCTTGAGCCCAGGAGTTCAAGGCTGCAGTGAGCTATGACCACTCCAGCCTGGGTGACAACAGTGAGACCTAGCAAATATAAAGCTAGCAAATATAAAATAAATATAAAAATATAAATATAAAATATAAATAAAATATAAAATATAAATATAAAAATAAAACCTAGCAAATATAAAGCTAAATACTCCCTTTGGCCTCCAACGAAAGGCCCATTTCCCCACCACGAAATCAAGTCCTTGGGTTGAAAGGCATGTGGTATACTTGGGGAAAAAGAAAAAAAAAAAAAGAATGAATGTAAAGCATTTAATATAGATAAAAAGATTTTTAAAAATTACAAAACTGATAAAAAAAAAAAAAGAAAAGAAATCGAGTCCAAATGCACGTCCATGGGCAACGCGCCGCTTCATCGTGCGCTGAGAAACCACTGGCAGACGCTCCCAGGCAGATGCAGCACGTACATCTTGTCTCCGAGGACAGTGGAGCCTGGTGGTTAGCCACGCGATCCCGGCAGGCCCCAGGCGCTGCTGCAGAGCCCCGGGCAAGCCACTCAAACACACCGCGCCTCAGTTTCCCCGTCTGTAACGGGGGTGATGACAGCACCTACCTCAAGGAGCTATTGTGACGATTACGTGGTTAATATTATTTAACCAGCCAGTTCTTGGCTGCTGCCGTTATAATGACTTAAAATGCCTAAGGTTCCTAACTGCTCTAGGGTATCCCTTGGTGTCTCTACCACTGTCTTTTTCTTTTTTTTGAGACAGAGTCTCGCTCTGTCGCCCAGGCTAGAGTGAGTGCCATGGCGTCAGCCTCGCTCACAGCAACCTCAGACTCCTGGGCTCCAGCCATCCTCCTGCCTCAGCCTCCCGAGTAGCTGGGACTACAGGCATGCGCCACCATGCCCGGCTAATTTTTTCTATATATATTAGTTGGCTGATCAATTTCTTTCTATTTATAGTAGAGACGGGGTCTCGCTCTTGCTCAGGCTGGTCTCGGACTCCAAACCTCGAGCGATCCTCCCGCCTCGGCCTCCCCGAGTGCTGGGATCACAGGCGTGAGCCGCCGCGCCCGGCCGCTACCACTGTCTTGATTTGGTGTCTTTGAGAAGCAGCGGCGGAGACGGGGGTGGCAGGCAGGGCGAGATCATTGCGGACTGGCTTCCGGAAGCCTCTTAGGGGGTCAAGGGAGAGACACGGAGGGAAGCAGCCCTGCAGGGGGCGCCAACGGGCAGCTTCCTTGTGGCCTGGGTCCCTGGGGACCTGGGGGGGGCACAGACCTGGTCCTCACACCCGTCCCCCTACCTGAGGGTAGAGACAGCTGAGACGTCCGAAACCCACGCTCCTTCGTCCGTGGTTGAGGGCTGCTCTCGAGAGAGCCCCGTGGCCTCCCGTGGCCTCCCGTGGCCTCCCGTGGCCGGGCTGCGGCAGCTCGCAGGGGACCCGCTTGCTTGACCAGCCGTAGCTGCCTCAGTAAGGCCACAGTCCTCCCTCCGTCTCTTTCTTGTTCTTTTGTAATTTTTTTGCGGGGGGGAGACAGAGTCTCGCTCTGTCACCCAGGCTAGAGTGCCGTGGCGTCAGCCTCGCTCACAGCAACCTCACACTCCTGGGCTCAAGCGATCCTCCTGCCTCAGCCTCCCGAGTAGCTGGGACTACAGGCATGCGCCACCACGCCCAGCTAAATTTTTCTATATATATTTTTAGTTGGCCAATTAATTTCTTTCTATTTTTAGTAGAGACGGGGTCTCGCTCTTGCTTAGGCTGGTCTCGAACTCCTGGCCTCGAGCGATCCTCCCGCCTGGGCCTCCCAGACTGCTGGGATTACAGGCGTGAGCCGCTGCACCCGGCCTTCCTTTTTAATTTTTTTAAAGCCCCCTGCCCCGCCAAAGCTGCGCGTGGTAGGGGCCCGGGCAGTGGCTTCAGAAGCTGCCCAGGGGGAGGAAGGAGGCGTCCTCCTGCCCACCCCTCCCCCAAGGGCCATTTGGTGGCTTCTGAAATTTTACTATAAGCCACAAAGCCATGTGACCTTCTCTCTCTCTTTTTTTTTTCCTAGAGATGGTCTTGCTGTGTGGCCCAGGCTGGCCTTGAACTCCTGACCTTATAATGCAGTCCTCCTGCCTCAGCTTCCCAAGCGGCTGGGACTACGGGGGTGCGCCACCGCGTCCGGCACCACCTGACCTTAAATGAGGTCTTCCCGCGTCATTAAAATTCACGCTTTGGCCGGGCGAGGTGGCTCACACCTGTAGTCCCAGCACTCTGGGAGGCCGAGGAGGGAGGATCTGCTCGAGGTCCGGAGTTCGAAACCAGCCTGAGCAAGAGCGAGACCCCGTCTCTACCATAAATAGAAAGAAATTAATTGGCCAACTAAAATATATATAGAAAAAATCAGCCGGGCGTGGTGGCACATGCCTGTAGTCCCAGCCACTCGGGAGGCTGAGGCAGGAGGATCGCTTGAGCCCAGGAGTCTGAGGTTGCTGTGAGCGAGGCTGACGCCACGGCACTCACTCTAGCCTGGGCGACAGAGCGAGACTCTGTCTCAAAAAAAAAAACCTCCCGCTTCTGCGTCACGGCTTGACTTCCTGAATTCCATTTCTGTGCTGGGGGGGCCGGCACTGACCCGAGCCTCCCCCGGGGACACTCGTGCTCATGCGGGGTCTGCGGTCCTCGGCTCCACTCGCAGCGCCTCGCGGCGGCGTTCCTGCTGCGCTCATTGCCGTGGAGGAGGAGGCCAAGGCCCAGAGAGGCTGAGGCGCTGGCCCTGGGCCACACGGCATCAGGGTGGCCGGGCGGGCCTGAGCCGTCATTTGCTGACTTCGGCGCGGAGAGCCGCGGACGTCCACACCCGTCCTCCTTCCGCCCCGGGCCCCGCCCGAGACTCACACCCGTCCCTGGTCCCCACTGCCGGCTCTAGACCCCGCGGACCCGCCCAGAGCCCAGACCCCAGGAGCCCTCGTCTCCTGGGCCCCCAGATCCAAGGATCCCCGGGTCGTGGGACCCCCCTCAGACTCCAGGGTCCCCAGCCTCCTCCGACCCCCTGCAGGGTTCACGGTCCCAGCCCCCCAGCTGCCTGACCCCCCCCACCTGCAGCCTCTGCCTCTCCCCGCTCGCCCCTTCTCTTTTCTTTTTTTTTTTTTTCTTTTGAGACAGAGTCTCTGTCTCCCAGGCTAGAGTGAGTGCCGTGGCGTCAGCCTCGCTCACAGCAACCTCAATCTCCTGGGCTCCAGCAATCCTCCTGCCTCAGCCTCCCAAGTAGCTGGGACTACAGGCATGCGCCACCACGCCCGGCTAATTTTTTCTATGTATTTTTAGTTGGCCAATTAATTTCTTTCTATTTATAGTAGAGACGGGGGTCTCGCTCTTGCTCAGGCTGGTCTCGAACTCCTGACCTCGAGCAGTCCTCCCGCCTCGGCCTCCTGGAGTGCTGGGATGACAGGCGGGAGCCACCGCAAACGGCCGCGGGTTCCTCCTGTTCTAAGAGGCCTCAGGGCTGGACCCTCCCAGCGGCCGCCTGGGGGCGAGGGAGACAGGCAGCCACCCGGGGCCGCTGCTGGTGGCACCTCTGGGTCCCTCCGTCACCCTGTTCGTGGCGCGTGTGGCTTCCAGGTGGAACTGGAACGGGTTGACTGTGCCTCGCGTCCACACGGTGCGAGGGGACCACCCTGAAATGAAAGCTGTAGAAAGTGGCGAGGTTCTCCTCCCCGCCTGGCCCTGAGGTCACCACCAGCGGCGTTTGCTCGTTTGGTCTCATTCGGGGTGTTCTATGCAAATGCCATCTAGACGCTTTTTTTTTTTGCTTTTCTCACTTAACATTTCCTCTTTGTGCTGTGGACTGAAATTTTGTGTCGAAACGTTGAAACCCTGTCCCCGGGCGTGCGAGGAGGTGGGGCCCTGGGGAGGTGATTAGGTCTCCAGGGCGGAGCCTTCCGGAAGGGAAAGCGGTCAGTGTCCCCAGCGAGGACTCCACAAGAAGAGGGTCACCTGCAGGTGCCTGGATCGTGGACTTCTCAGCCTCCAGCAAACGGCGAGGAATGAATTTCCGTGGTCGGTAGGCCAGCCCCCCCAGCCTGTGGGGGTTTTGTCACAGCAGCCTGAGCCGACTCGCGCTCGGAGATGTGTGCTGTCTGGCCGGGACTGCTGCCACCACAGGGCCTTTGCACGGGCTGTTCCCTCTCCCGGGTGCCTTTTCCCACACCCCTCCCTGCTCACTCAGGGGCTCTCTCCTCCCTCCCGCCTGCTCCAACCTCCCATTTAAAAGTTGCCGCGGGGGGCGGCGGCCTGTCATCCCAGCACTCTGGGAGGCCGAGGCGGGAGGATCGCTCGAGGGCAGGAGTTCGAGGCCAGCCTGAGCAAGAGCGAGACCCCATCTCTACTATAAATAGAAAGAAATTAATTGGCCAACTAATATATAGAGAAAAAATTAGCCGGGCATGGTGGCGCATGCCTGTAGTCCCAGCTACTCGGGAGGCTGAGGCAGGAGGATCGCTTGAGCCCAGGAGTCTGAGGTTGCTGTGAGCGAGGCTGACGCCATGGCACTCACTCTAGCCTGGGCGACAAAGTGAGACTCTGTCACAAATAAAATAAAATAAAATAAAAGTTGCCATACCAGCCTGAGCAAGAGCGAGACACGGTCTCTACTAAAAATAGAACAAATTAGCCGGGCGAGGTGGTGTGTGCACCTGTCGCGTCCCAGCTACGAGGGAGGCTGAGGCAGGAGGATCATCTGAGCCCAGGGGTTCCAGGCTGCAGTGAGCTAGGATGGCGCCGCGGCACTCTAGCCCGGGCCACAAAGCGAGACCCTGTCTTAGGGGGAAAAAGAAAGTTGCTACCTTCCTTCCCTCCCTCCCTGTTTCCTTCCTCTATTTCCCACCGCCCGGGCCCGCCTGCGCCTGGGGTACTTTCCTGACCCAGGCCACGGGCTCCGTCCCCCCCACCCTCCCACCCCCCACCCTCAACCCCCACCCCCAACCCCACCCCCCACCCCCACCCCCCCCCCCCACCCCCACCCCCGCAGCGAGGTGGGGACACGGAGATTTTGTCTGTTTTATTCACAGCCGCATCTGCAGCTCCCAGGCCAGTCCCTGCACACAGCAAGAGCTCAAGGACACTCGTCGGGGAGACGGCCCCGCACGGCGTCCGTCCCTGTGGGTCCACAGAGATCTGGGATCGCGTTCGCTCGACCCTGGGCCGCGCCGAGGATGGACGCGCTGCCGTTGCTGTGTCCCATCCTTGGGTTGTTTCCAATTTTTTTTTTTTTTTTGAGACAGAGTCTCACTATATTGCCCAGGCTGGAGTGAGTGCCGTGGCATCAGCCTGGCTCACAGCAACCTCAGACGCCTGGGCTCAAGCGATCCTCCTGCCTCAGCCTCCCCAGTAGCTGGGACTACAGGCATGCGCCACCATGCCCGGCTCATTTTTTCTATATGTATTAGTTGGCCAATTAATTTCTTTCTATTTATAGTAGAGACGGGGTCTTGCTCTTGCTCAGGCTGGTTTCGAACTCCTGACCTGGGGCGATCCTCCCGCCTCAGCCTCCCAGAGCGCTAGGATGACAGGCCTGAGCCACCGCGCCTGCCCGGCCAGATCACATTTTATTGAGCGGGTCCTCAGCTGCCATCCCCGTCACCTTGCCAACATGCAAATATTCAGGGAGGGATTCCCAGCAGCGGCGTGCTGTGTCAGCAGACACGTGCGTCTGTCGTTCATCTGGCCCGAGCAGGACTGCCCCGCACCGCCCCACCCAGTCGCCCCAGGCAGTGCGCGGAGCGGAGAGTGGCCTGTGTCCCCAGCCCAGCCAGCGCAGGATGTCATCATGGTTTTGGATTTTTACCAATCTGATAGGTGGCAGATAGTTCAGAGTTGTTGTCATGATTTACAATTTTCACGTTAGGAGTGAGCTCTTTTTTTTTTTGACAGCATCTCACTCTGTCGCCCGGGCTGGAGTGCCGTGGCGTCAGCCTCGCTCACAGCAACCTCAAACTGCTATGCTCAAGCGATCCTCCTGCCTCAGCCTCCCGAGTAGCTGGTACTACAGGCGTGCGCCACCGTGCCCGGCTAATTTGTTCAATTTTTAGTAGAGACGGGGACTCGCTCTTGCCCAGGCTGGCCTTGAACTCCTGTCCTCACTCGATCCTCCTGCCTCAGCCTCCCAGAGCGCCGGGGTGACAGGCTGAGCTGACCAGGGATGAGCACTTTTGGATGTGCTGTTTCCAATGTTGCTCAAGAGAGCGGTTTGCAGCTCTTTCCTCAAAGTCTCGTTTCAAAACCCTCGACCACTGCTCCAAGCTGGGCGCGGCCAGGGCAGAGGCTGCACAGAGGGGCGGACTCCAGCCTCCCCGGGTCCTCGAGGAGTCTCCTAGCTCACATCCCGTTCCACAGAATGTGCAGACAGGGGCCGGAGCCGGTGACGTCCCAGAGCAAGCCAGTCGGGGCTGGAGAGGGCGTGGCCCTGGCCGGCCTGGCCCCAGGAGGCCCCGGCCCGGCTCAGACTGCCCGGAAGCTCAGCCCTCCTCACTGGCACTGCTGTCCCTGCGCCCTGGGGTGGCCTTGGGCCACAGGGTCCTCTCCCCGCTGCCCACCTCCGGACACAGGCCCGCTCCAGAGGGAGCTTTGGACACAGGGCCCCTCCTGGGCCCACGCACCTGTCTCGGCCCCCCAGGGCCGGGTGTCCAAGGCCACACCCACCACACCGCGGGTGTCCCCCGCTTCCCAATCACTAGGCAACCCGCCGGCTCCTGCAAACTCCTACTCCTATGTTAAAGCCCTAAGTCTGATGTCCCCTCCTCCAGGAAGCCTTCTGGGAAGACCCTGTCCCTGTCTCTGGCCCTTCCCTGACTTGCATGGGCCTGGGGTGAGTCTGTGTCCAGCTCTGTCCTCTCCCAAGACTTGGGGACCTGGCCAGGGCCGAGGACTCCGGGGTGGGGGTGGGGGGCGCCCAGCATGGGTGATGTTTGTTGAATGAATAGATGGATGTGTGGGTCAACTGAGCGGAAGGCAAGAAGCGAGGTGACGAGGCGGCGGCCAGTTGGGCGGCCGTGGGGGGCGGGGGCAGCGGGACCGGGCCGCCCCTCCCCCTAGCGTGAGAACCTCAGGCCGCGGCGGGCGCGTCGCTGTCTTCATCTTCCCCTCTCGCTCCTCCCAGGCCGCAGTTCCTCTTCCCCCGGGGGCGCCGGGCGAGCGGGGAGCGCCGGAGGCCACGGCAGGTCCGCACAGGGTCGCCCCCGTCCAGGTGAGCCGCGCGCAGCCCCGGCCCAGGTGTGGCGGCGGGACCCGCCAGGTAGGACCGAGGCCCGGGACTTGGGGGGACCACAGACCGGAGCTGGGGGACCCCGTCGGCCGCCCCCACCCCACCCCACCCCAGGACTCCCCGGGGACCCCGGGGTTCCCAGAGGAACGATTAAGGTGGCGCGGGGTCCCCGGCCGCTTCCATGGCAACCGCTCATTTGCATATGGCCCCGTCGTGGCCAATGGGGCGCCCCAAATGTGGGGGACCTGAGTCCCCAAAGGGGCTCGTCTGGGAACCGGGAGAGGCTCGACTCGGCGGCCCCCGCGCCCGCCTTCCCCTGGGCCGGCCGGCGCCGGGGAGGGACGCGCCCATTGCCCGGAAGCGGCCACCGAGGCCGCGGGCGCCCAGCCAGGGGCCACCAGGCGCGGCCTCCGCGTCGCCGTCCCGGGGCGGCCGCGGCCGAGCGGGACTAGAAATAACGACAACAATAGTAAGCAGCGCGACCGCAGGGCTGAGGCCGGGGCTGGGTCGGGGTGTCTCCGCGCAGGCTGCCCGGATGGAGGGCGCCCTGCTGTGGGCGTCGTCGCTGTGGCTGTGGCTGTGGCTGTCGCTGCTGCGGGGCCCGGGCGGCCAGGAGCTGTCCTGCAACGTGACCGCGGGCGCCGTGGACTGGGCGGCGGAGTTGGAGGCCCAGTGCCTGAACCTGAGCGGCCTCGGCGTGCGCCCTCCGCGCAACGGCTCCCTGCGCGCGCCGCGCCTGGCGCTGCTCGACCTGTCGCGGAACGGGCTGCGGGAGCTGCCGCCGCCCGCCTTCTTCGCGCACCTGCCCGAGCTGCGCGTGCTGCGCGCCGCGGGCAACCCGCTGGGCCGCGTGGACGCGGCGCTGGCGGCGCGCTGCGTGCGCGTGGAGGCCGACTGCAGCTGCGCGCTGGCGCCCTGGCTGGCCGCCTGGCCGCCCAACTGCTCGGACCCCGCGCCCGCGCGCTGCCTGGGCGCCCCCGCCCCCGCCGCCGCCGGCTGGCGCGACCTCCCCGCCTTCCTCGACGCCAGCTGCGCGCCCGGCCTCGGCCCCGCGGGCGCGGGCGCGGTGGCCGCCGGCGCGGCCCTGCTGCTCGGGCTGGCCGCCGCCGCGGGCGCGCTGCTGGCGCGGAGGAGCCGGGCCCGGAGCCGGGACGCGGGCAAGGGCGCGGGGGCTCGCGACGCGCCCTGCCCCGGCGCCGCCGGCTCGCAGCCGCGGTACGGCAGCCGCGACCCCGCGCCCCGGCCCCGCGCGCCCGCCCCGCGCCGCCCCTCCACGCCCGACTACGAGAACATGTTCGTGGGTGACCCGGCCGCGCAGCACCAGCGCGACCGCCCCGGGTGAGTGGCCCGCCGCCCCCGCCTGCCGCGCCCGTCGCGAGGCCCCCACCCGGCCCGGAGTCCAAGTCCCAGCTCTGCCTCCCGCAGGCTGGAGACTCTCGGGCCAGTGGCCTCGCCGATCTGGGCCTCAGTCTCTTCATCTGTGAAATGGGGACGCAGTGGCAACCCCTAGTCTCCCAGACCAGTGGCTTCTCCTCTCTGGGCCTCAGTCTCTTCATCTGTGAAATGGGGACACAGCGGCAACCCCTGCCCCAGGGTGCTGGGATGGGAATCGAGTGAGTTCCTGTGCGGGGAGCAGCCTTCCGCTTCATGACCTGGAAACCCGATTTCCGCCCCAGGACAGGGAGGCGAGAGGCGGGTGCTCGAGGCAGACTGGGGGCTCCGTGGTCGCTGGTGGCGGCCGTGGGCTCAGATCTCGTGTGACCCGGGGCTGTCTCCGAACCTCCATTTCCCTCCCCGTAAAATGGGGACAGCAGCCCCTGTCCCCCGACACCCTCCAGTTGCTAATGGGGTCGTCGGAGTCCCTCACCCCACAAGGCCCTAACGCCTCTCGGTAATTTCTTTCTTTCTTTCTTTTTTTTTGAGACAGAGTCTCGCTCCGTTGCCCAGGCTAGAGTGAGTGCCGTGGCGTCAGCCTCGCTCACAGCAACCTCAGACTCCTGGGCTCAAGCGATCCTCCTGCCTCAGCCTCCCGGGTAGCTGGGACTACAGGCATGCGCCACCATGCCCGGCTAATTGTTTCTATATATATTAGTTGGCCAATTAATTTCTTTCTATTTATGGTAGAGACGGGGTCTCGCTCTTGCTCAGGCTGGTTCCGAACTCCTGACCTCGGGCAATCCGCCCCCCTCGGCCTCCTAGAGTGCCGGGATGACAGGCGTGAGTCACCGCACCCGGCCGGTAATTTTGCCGGGCTCAGACAGATGGGTTCTGCATTTCCAGGTCAGATGAGGGAGGGGAGGGGGTTTCAAGGGGCGAGGCCAGCAGGGGCAGAGGCTGGGAGGCGGGAAAGAAGAGAGAACCCGCCCTGGGTGGTTTTCGGGAAGGCGAAGCGTGGGGGTGGAGGGTGGCGGGGGCTCGAGGGGTCCAGCCAGGAAGGGCCCACAGTCCTGGCTGTGTCCGTGTCGAGTGGCCCGTCGTCCCGGCACTCTGGGAGGCCGAGGCGGGAGGATCGCTCGAGGTCAGGAGCTCGAGACCAGCCTGAGCAAGAGCGAGACCCCATCTCTACTATAAATAGAAAGAAATTAATTGGCCAGCTAATATATATAGAAAAAATGAGCCGGGCGTGGTGGCGCATGCCTGTGGTCCCAGCTACTCGGGAGGCTGAGGCAGGAGGATCGCCTGAGCCCAGGAGATTGAGGTTGCTGTGAGCGAGGCTGACGCCACGGCACTCACTCCAGCCCGGGTGACAGGGTGAGACTCTGTCTCAAAAAAAAAAAAAACAACAACAACAGTAGCTGGAAAGCGGAAGTGGTCTGGGGGAGGGAGCTGAGGCGCTGGACTCCGCGGCAGTTTGTGCTCCGAGCGCACCTGCCTCCCTGTCAGCGGCCTCCTGCGGGAACCGGCCTCACCGCCACCGCCACCGTGTGGGCCTGAGCCCAGTGTGTCGTTTCCAACCCTGCAGTCTGAGCAGGCGTCCTCACACTGCGGCCCGCGGGCCGCCCAGCACATTTAGCCGGGCCCGCCCGGTGTTGTTGCCGCCGCTGCCCGTCCCGGGCCGCAGTGCGCACTCTCCCAACGGTCTGAGGGCGGGTGAGCTGGCCCCCTGTTGAAAAAGTTTGAGGACCCCAGGTTTAGAGTCTACCACTGCAAAAATGGAGGCCCCAGGAGGCAAGGGAATGACTTGCTTAAGGCCACGCGGCCAGTCAAAAAGAGGCAGAAGACAAACCCCGACTCCCAGTCCTGGCCGTTTCCTTACAACCACTTATGTGTTCAGAGTTGTTCATACTAAAGTGTGAGTGACTGACAGATGGCACTTTCCCAAAGTGGCTTTTTTTTTTTTTTTTTTTTTTTTCACGAGAGGAGCTGGGGGTGGGGTTAGGATACTCTGGTGGCAGGACGGTCCTTCTCTGGGGGATCGTGACTACCGTAACCGGACATTCCCAAGTAGGCTACTCACTCTTCGGCCACTTCTGTGGATGTAGGAACTGAGGCTCAGAGAGTATTTTTTATAGACCAAGGCCACAAAGTCAGTTGCTTCCGGGGGACCTGGTGAAAATATTTCCCATCTAAAGGGACAGACGCTGTTTGGCTCCAGCCGCTCATGTCCATGTGACTGAGGCGGCCAGGGCTTCCGGTTTTTCAAGAGGAAACTGAAATCTAGATTTTCATGTAAAAATGAGCAACTATCTTAACTTTAAGGAAGGGAAAAAACCCTGCCACGGGTCCAGAGTCCCCAGACCTCGGCACTCAAATCCACACATTCTTCCCTAAATCGCTGTCCTCCCCAGCTTCCTCAGCGGGCGGGAGGGCCCGGCGGGATAGTCGGGGCGCTGCCTCGTGCCTCGGTTTCCCCACATGTAAATATTACGGGTGGACTCACCCGCCCCGGGCTTCCCCAAAGCTGGGGTGCCTGTGCCCTGAACCCTCCCCCGTCCCCGCCCCGCCCCCACCTGTCTGTGCCCACAGGGCCCAGCCCGCGGAGGACGGCGACCTCTACATGAACTACAGGCGCGCCGAGGCGGACTGCTCTCCCGTCTACTGCAACCTGCAGGCGCTCGGCCGGGCCCCGCCCGCGGCGGAGGAGGAGTACGTGGTTCCCGGGCGCTGAGCCTGTGGCGCCCCGGCCGCGAGACCCCCTCACCCCCGCCTTGGGGCGCACCAGCTCTGCCCTGGCCTCAGTCTCCTCATCTGAGGAATGGGGACAGGAGAGGACCGTCCCCGAGGCCCCGCTCGGCTCCTCAGCCCTGTCGGCTGCCGGAGGAGGGACAGGAGAGACCCCCGACTAGGGCACGGGAGGGTCATCTTCCTGTCGGTGTGCAGGTGGTGCTCAATAAATGCTTTGGGGCTGATGAGGCTGCTGGTGCGGGCTCAGTGGGCTCCTCCAGGGCTCCCATCCGAGACTCGCCGGAATGGCCGCCCACCTCCCGCCCCCTCCCTTCCCCCCTCTCAGGCCCCTTCCCGGGCGCCGGGTCTCCAGGCTTGACTCCCAGAGCAGCCCACAGCGGCCCGGGGCAGCTCTATAACTCACGAGTCGGGCCGTGCCCTCCCCTGCTCACACACCTTCCATGGCTCCCTATTGCCCCCAGAGCCTCGGCTCGGTGCTGGAGGCCTGTGCGGTCCGACCCTGCCCATCTCATCGGCTTTCCCATCCTCTACCCTTCCGATGTGGGCTCCGTCCCCGCCAGGCCCCCTCCCTGCCGGGGCCTCCGTTGTCCTGCCCGTGCCCTTCCTTCCACCCATTCCCTTCCACGCTGTCCCACGCTACAGCTACTTAACCCGCATGGTGCTCGGCTCCGGCCCGGGTGTCGGGAGGCGTGGGGCCCGGCCCCGGCGACCCCATTTCCGCAGAACCAGGCGAGCAGAATTGGTCTCGGAGGCTGCTTGTGCTCTGACACCCCTGGGGGACTCAGCGGGTCCTTCAGGGCCCAGGTGTAATGCAGCCTCCTCTGGGAAGCCTTCCCTGGTCCTTCCCCAGGGAGAGGCGTTCGTCACCGCCAGGCCTTCGAGAATTTCAAGAGTTTGTTCCAGGCCGGGCGCGGCGGCTCGCGCCTGTCGTCCCAGCACTCTGGGAGGCCGAGGCGGGAGGATCGCTCGAGCTCAGGAGTTCGAGACCAGCCTGAGCAAGAGCGAGACCCAGTCTCTACTATAAATAGAAAGAAATTAATTGGCCAACTAATATATATAGAAAAACTTAGCCGGGCGTGGTGGCACATGCCTGTAGTCCCAGCTACTCGGGAGGCTGAGGCAGGAGGATCGCTTGAGCCCAGGAGTCTGAGGTTGCTGTGAGCGAGGCTGACGTCACGGCACTCACTGTAGCCCGGGCGACAGAGCGAGACTCTGTCTCAAAAAAAAAAAAAGAGTTTGTTCCAGCTCGTGCCTCAGCTCGTTTCCCGTAACTTGTCCCAGCCCAGCTCCTGCCACCCCTCCAGTCTGGCGGTGACAGAGCTGGACGCAGACACCCCCGGCCCTGGGAGATGGAGCCCGGGCGGGCGGCAGGGACGCAGGCAGGGTCCCCGGAGGGAGTCGACTGGAGGAGTCAGGACAAGGCCCCATGTGAGAGGGGAATCTGCGATGGACTTTGCAGGATGCATAGGAGTTTGAGCAGCGGAGAGGAAAAGGCTCATGTGGTGGGGACCACCTTGTGCCAGAGGCTGCAGGCGTGGCTTTTGAGCGTCCCTGGCGTGCAGTTCAATTCTGAGGCCTCCTCGGCGACCGTTTTCAGAGGACACCGAGTTCGTCCCCGCCGCAGGGCCTTTGCACGTGGGTTTTGCGTCGCTGGTCCTGCTGCTCCTCCAGGTCTCAGCCCAGACACCCCCTCCTTGGCGAGGCCCTGTCGCCTGCCTGAACGACCTCCGCCTCTGCTCGCTGCACAGCTGCCCGGGGTAAACCCTCGGCGCCGTCCGTGCTGCCCCCGGCCGCTGTCTCGGGGTGCAGCCGCCTCCTCCCCCAGGGCACCGAGCGCCGCGAGCCGGCCGCCGCCTGTCCACCCTGTTGCTGCCGCGTCTTCGCTGCCCGCCCGGGGACACCCACGCTGGCCGGGTCGGCCTCTGCGGGGAGGTTCCAGAGACCCGCCTCGCGGCTGGGACAAGGCCCTGCTCCCGGCCCTGCCAACCCGGCTGAGGCTCAGCGTGGACAGGCAGGTGGGTGTGAGCACGTGTGTGCATGTGTGCACGTGAGCACATGTGTGTGCACATGTGTGTGTGCATGTGTGCACGCTCAGGTGTGTGCATGTCTGCAGGCGTGTGCACATGTGTGCACGTGTATGCATGCGCGTGTGTGCAGATGTGCATGTGCACACGTGTGTACAGATGTGCCCATGTGTGATGTGTGCGCACATGTGCGCGTGTCCTCAGCATGTCTCAGGAATCCCGGGACCCTAAACAGGAAGAATGCGTAAGCCGGGAGGCGAGGTGTGCATGGAAACGTTCTTCCCAACTTATTTGTTTCTCCTTGCTCTTTTAGTATGAAAGCATGCAGGCATCATCGTTTTAAAAGGAAAGGACCGGGCCGGGCGCGGTGGCTCACGCCTGTAGTCCCAGCACTCTGGGAGGCCAAGGTGGGAGGATCGCTCGAGGTCAGGAGTTCGAGACCAGCCTGAGCAAGAGTGAGACCCCCGTCTCTACTAAAACTGGAAAGAAATTAATTGGCCAACTAAAAAATATATAGGAAAAAATGAGCCGGGCATGGTGGCGCACGCCTGTAGTCCCAGCTATTCGGGAGGCTGGGGCAGGAGGATCGCTCAAGGTCAGGAGTTCGAGACCAGCCTGTGCAAAAGCAAGACCGCTGTCTCTACTGTAAATAGAAAGAAATTAATTGGCCAACTAAAAAATATATAGGAAAAAATGAGCCGGGCGTGGTGGCACATGCCTGTAGTCCCAGCTACTCGGGAGGCTGAGGCAGGAGGATCGCTTGAGCCCAGGAGTCTGAGGTTGCTGTGAGCGAGGCTGACGCCACGGCACTCACTCTTGCCTGGGCGACCAAGCAAACAGACCGAGAAAATCAGAGCCGTCGTCGGCTGTGCGCTGTCGTGGGCGCGGAGCCCAAGGCGCCACCAGTGCCTTCGGATTGCCTGGTGTCCCCAGGCGCACCTCACCCCTCCGCCACCCATTCCCTGAACCTCTCCTCTGACCCCTATGCCAGGTTCCCTGGGGAAACCGAGGCGGGCGAGCGAGGGGCCTTCCCAAGGCCACCCAGCCCCGACCCGGACACCGCAAGCGCAGGATTCAGACGCCTTCGTTTTTATTACAAGTTTTAAATAAAGACTCGTCCCCCCGACCCGCCCTCCTGCCCTCCCCCCCCCAGGGCGGGCGGACCCCAATAAGTTACTAGTAATAAATACAGACGCCCGGACCGCGCTCGCCTCCCCGGCCCCGAGCCCGCGGGCCCATTGTGCAGGCGGCAAGGCCGAGGCGGCTCAGACGCAGTGGCACTCGCTGGCCAGGAGGTCGTCGTAGGTCTGCAGCGCCACGCCGTGCCCCGTCCTCTGCAGGACGACCACGGGGCTGTAGCCGGAGGGCACGCAGCACGGCGCGGGCACCTCCGCCTTGCGGCCGTGCAGACGCGCCCTGACCCGCGCGTGCGCGTTGGCCGCGCGGAAGCGCTTGGGGCACGCGCCCGCGCACACGGTCACCTGCAGCTCGCGCGGCGACAGCACCCAGTCCCCCCAGCCCAGGTCGTCGAGCGACGCGCTCACCGCGTGCAGGCGGCAGCAGCGCCCGGGCCCGAGCGGACAGTCGTCGCCGGCGCTCGCGCGCGCCCTGCGGGCTGCCCGGGCGCGCGCCCGCGGGAGCAGCTCCAGCCGGGGCCGAGCGGACCGGGACGGCGACAGCGGCGGGGACCGTCGCGGGTGCACCTCGGGCGCCCCGGGGTCGGGCGGGCGGAGCTGGCGCCGCAGCTGCCGCGTCAGGTCCCAGGAGCGAGGTCCGGTCGGGCTCAGGCGGAGCAGGGCGCGGCGGAGGCGGGCGGACCCGGGGAGCCCCTCGGCCAGGGCGGCCCGCGGGATGCGCCGCTGCAGGTGGCCGTCGGGGCCCAGCCGCACTGTGGGGACACGGGGCGGGAGGCGGGTCGGCCACAGGGCCTTGGCACGGCCGCCGCTGCGCCCCCGCGGGGCTGCTCCTCCTCCTCCTCCCTCCCTCCCTCCCGCCTGCTGGACAGAGGCTGTCCCTGCGAGTCACTCGCCTCCCCTCCGAGCACCTCGGCAGGGCTGTAGGGTCACATCGTGCCTGGCACACAGTAGGCGCTTTGTGAATACCCGAGGGCATCGGAGCGCATCTGGCCGCTAGAGGGCGTAAGCTCCAAGCCCGGGCGCCGAGTCCTCCTCGCGCAGGCCGGGACTCGCGCTGAAGGCCTACTGAGTGCCAGGCTGGGCACAGACACTGGGTGCCTTTTCTGTCCGGCTCCCATTTCTTTTTTTTTTTTTTTTTTTTTTGAGACAGAGTCTCGCTCTATCGCCCGGGCTAGAGTGAGTGCCGTGGCGTCAGCCTCGCTCACAGCAACCTCACACTCCTGGGCTCAAGCAATCCTCCTGCCTCAGCCTCCCGAGTAGCTGGGACTACAGGCATGTGCCACCATGCCCGGGTCATTTTTTCTATATATATTAGTTGGCCAATTGATTTCTTTCTGTTTATAGTAGAGACGGGGTCTCGCTCTTGCTCAGGCTGGTTTCGAACTCCTGACTGACCTTGAGCGATCCTCCCGCCTCGGCCTCCCAGAGTGCCGGGATCACAGGTGTGAGCCTCCACGCCCCCCCCCTCTCATTTCTATATCTGAGAAATAGAGCATCCGCCCCCCCCCACATTCCAGACGACTTGGCCTCGAGGACCCCTAGAGGTCCCCCGGCTGGTAGGAGTGCCGGGGGACCGGAGAGGCTGGGACCTGAGGGTCCTCCACCAGGTCAGTCGCTAGGCTCAGAGAGGGCTGGCGGTCCGCCCGGTGCCGCACAGCACAGCAGGGGTGGGATAAGAGCGCCTCCCTCTGCCTGCCCCTCCTGGGTCCTAGTGCCCGGACCTCGTCCCCACCCCCAGCTGCGTGGCGGGCACGGGGTGGGGAGAATACTCCCGCCCCCCGCCCCCCGCCGGGCACCTGTTGCGCGTGACTTTAGCGCTGAGGTGACCCGCGGTTGCATCAGATCAGGAAGCAACTCCAGCAGGTTCTGCCCATCATGCAACTTCCCTCTCCCTCCATCCTTCCTCCCGCGCCCCGCCAGCCTGTGGCAGGGACCCCCACCCTCCGCCCCGCCTGGTCGGGGTTGGCCCGGCCGGGCACATTCAGGCCGCTGCCTGGTGGCCCCAGGCGGGGTTCAGTTTCCAGGGACGTGGGGTAGGGGGTCGGGGGTCAGGGGTCGGGCTATGGCATCCCCTGTCGCTGGAGCCCCACCCTGCCTCGGTGTGAACCGGGCTGTTGGCCGCCCTGTCCGACCCGAGCTGCGGACGGGACGCTCCTGCCCGGGTCACAGGTGGGGAAACTGAGGCTCAGAGGTGGGCTTGGCCCTCCCAGACAGGGGACCACCGGTTAGATGTGGGGCTTCCCCCGGGGACGGGCTGGGGGGGGGGTGTAGGGTCCCCAAGGCGTCACTCACGCTCTGGGCCGAGTGTCCCTTCGGCGGGGATGGGCGCGGGGTCTGGGTTCGAGTCCTCCCGGCTGTGGCTCATCCTCGGCCTGGCCAGCGGCTCCTCGCGGCCTTTCTGCAGCTCCTGGGACCCGGCGGCGGCGGGTCCCACGTCCCAGGGGACCCCGGAGCTGGGGCCGCTCCTCTGCGCCGGGGACAGGGCGCCCCCGGGCGGCGGCCACCCGAGCAGGAGCGCCGCCAGCGGCAGGAGCAGCGCCCGGGAGGCACGCGGTGGCCTGGGTGGCCTGGGACCTGGCCCGGGCATGGCCGGCCGCATGCGGGACTCCGGGTGGGCCGGGACTGGCGGCCGGGCTGCAGGCGGCCCTTTATAGCGCCCGGACTTGGCCTGCCACGCCCCCTGCCACGCCCAGCCACGCCCCAGCCACGCCCCCCGCCCCTGGGAGCACAGCCACACTCCGGTGACCCCGCCGGCCAGGCTGGGATCTTGGGGTGCATTCAGGGTTGGGCTGGGGTGGTCACTCCAAGGGGACCTGGGGCACCTCTCTCTGAGCCTCAGTGACCTGTTCCATGAATCGGGGCCACTGTCCTATCCTGGTGGTCTTTTTGGAGTAAAAAAAAGACTTGTTACCGCGTGAGAAATTCCAGACGGCAGCCTAAGAGGGGGCCGTGTCCCCCCAGTGGAATCCCTCTCTTCCTTTTCTGGTTGGGGTCAGAGGCCGAAGAATGGTGAGAAACAAAGAGAGCAAAGGAAAAAGGGCTAGAAAGAGCCAGAAAGGGCAGCCGCGGGCAATGCATTCCGCCGCTCTGCCGTGCCTCAGTTTCCTCGCGGGGAAAACAGGGACTGAGGCTTTCGCTGGAGAGGGAGTCAAATGTGTTTTGAAGCACAGGGCCGGGCACACAGAAGGTGCAGGATGAACTGGGTGTTATACGGTCATTCATTTGCCTCTGGAGAAACCCCTCCTCGTGCTTCAAAACCCTGCTCAAAAAGCCCCTCCTCCAGAAGGCCTTCTGCGACACGACTATTCCAGGTGCAGCAGGCAGCTCCCGGTCCCTGTCCTTCCCTCTGGCCCAGGGCTGACCCCACAGCGCTGGACGTTTCCGTGCCCGGCTCTGTCTAACCCAGACTGGGGGCTCCTCTGGGGCAGGGATGGGTCCCCCCTTTGGCTGGCCCCAGAGAGAAGGCGGCAGGGAGCCGGGGAGCAGGGGTCCCAAGCGGGGAGCGCTGGTGTCAGGTGCAGCCGCCACACGGTGGCGGGGCAGGGGGCGTCCCGACCACGGGCAGGTGGCCCAGGTGAGGGGCGTGCGTCTGGGCACGACCTGTGTGAACTGGCAAGGGGCCCGAGGGCTCACCGGGGGTCACACGGGGCTCCCCACCCCCGCTGCGCGAGCCCAGCCCCCAGGGCAGCCTCGGCTCCCTGCGTCGTGCGTGCTCCGGGCATGCAGTAGGTGCTTAATAAATGCTTCCGCTCTCCGGGCTGTCACTTCTACGCTGACCGTGGCTGGGTGGGGGGTGGGGGGTGGGGGATGGGGGTGGGGGGTGGGGCCTGCGTCCCCCCCCAGCCTGGCACGGGGGAGGGGGAGGGGTGCCCCGGGGAGGGCGCTGGGCCGTGCCCCCCGCAGAGCCGGGCCCCAGGCCAGCTCTGAGTCATCCTCACGTGGCGTGGCCAGGCCAGGGACGCCGCGGAGGCCCGGCCGGGGTGTGTGCGGAGACCGGGCCTCCCTCCCAGATCACTAGCAGGCACAAGAGGGCAGCGCCATCTGCAGACACGGCCCGAGGGGACAGGGCCGGGGGGAGCCCCTTCCACCGAGACCCTGTCCGTGTCCCCCTGGCGGCTGGGACATCTGTTCTGACATTTCTTTCTTTTTCTGAGACAGAGTCTCCCTCTGTCGCCCGGGCTAGAGTGAGTGCCGTGGCGTCAGCCTCGCTCACAGCAACCTCGGACTCCCGGGCTCAAGCGATCCTCCTGCCTCGGCCTCCCGAGTAGCTGGGACTACAGGCATGCGCCACCACGCCCGGCTCATTTTTTCTCTATATATTTTTAGTTGGCCAATTAATTTCTATTTATAGTAGAGACGGGGTCTCGCTCTTGCTCAGGCTGGTCTCGAACTCCTGACCTCGAGCCATCCTCCCGCCTCGGCCTCCCAGAGTGCTGGGATGACGGGCGTGAGCTTTTTCCTAGAGAGTCATTTAGAGCAAGATCAAAACCTCAATGTTGGGGGGGGCAGAGGGAAGCCAGGTGGGGTTGGCACGGCCACCAGCCACAGCTTGGCCACGGGCAGAGAGCCCAGTTGAAAACCGGCTGTCTGTGGGATTTCCTCAAGACGGAGTGTGGGGCCACAGCAGCCCCTGGGCCCCTGAGCCCACCCCGCAAATGGCTTGGGTCTCCCAGAGTCCCGTCCGTTCCTTGTGCGCAGTGAGCAGAGGAGGGGCGGGCGCTTCTGTGGGTCCCCGGGCAACCGGACTTGTGGGGGGAGGCGGGTTTGCGGAAAGAGGGGGAGGAGAAAAGGGTTTGGGGGAGGGGAGCGGTTTGGGGCTGGGCTGGGTTCCCCCGAGTCTGGGAGGCCCCGACACTCTGCTTGCGCCGACAGCTGTCCCCAAAACCAGGGTGCGGAGTCTCTTGGAATGTGCTAGCATCTGGGAATGATTAGCCTTAAAGAGGCTCGCGGCAGCTCACACCCGCAACCCCAGTGCTTTGGGAGGCTGGAACAGGAGGATCACTTGAGGCCAGGATTTTGAGGCCAGCCTGGGCAACATAGTGAGACCCCATCCCTAGTAAACAAATTTAAAAATTAGCCAATTTACGTATGGTAAACACCCTGCGGACTACTTCGCAGGTGAGGTTCCAGAACATTCTCAGCTCCAGGAACCCCCCGGGGCTCCCTTCTCTATTGCCGTCCCCAGCCCTGGAGAACAGCCGAGCGGATCTCTGAAGCCACGGCTGCCTTTGCCCGGCGCCCCTCACGAGGCCGACCGTGCTGTTGGCCGTCCACCGCGTGGCCCGTTCTTTTTCCTCGCTGTATAGTATTCCGCTCCCTGGCTCGGAAGCGCCGGCTCGCCACTGGGTGTCTGTCACCAGCAACTGGTTCCTTTTATTCCTGGCATTTCCCAAAGGGGCACGTCGCCGGGAAAAGCCCCTGGCAGCCGGGCCACCCCCCCTCCGAGGCGGTTTCCCCTCGGCCGCACTTGGGCGGGGCGGCCAGGCCAACCCGGCTCCGCCTCCCCAAACCTTTGCTCGCTGACCTCACCGGGAGCTCAGAGGCCGGCGGGCGGGCGGGCGGCTGCGGGCAGCGCGCCAGGGGTGAGCTCACAGCCGGCCCGCGGCCCGGAGTCCTGGGAGGCCGGGGTGGAGGCCGTCCCCGCCGCCTGGCTGGGCCCCACTGCCCCACGCCCTCCTCAAACACACGCGGCTCCAGGGAAGAGGCCGGAACTCGCTTGCTCTGTTTGTTCCCCGCGATCGAGGGCAAACTCGGCCCCCCCGCCACGTTTGGAAGAGCCAAGAAAAGCGCGTCGTTTAAAACCGCTTCGGTCCCGGCCTCGACTGCAGCCGGCGGCCACAGACGGACGCGCACAGCGACCGCGGCCGGCAGCCGGGACACCACTTTTCTGATTTTTCTGGTCTCAAAATAAAATTGTGAGCAATTTAAAAATAATGTCATGGCCGGGCGCGGCGGCTCACGCCTGTCACCCCAGCACTCTGGGAGGCCGAGGCGGGAGGATCGCTCAAGGTCAGGAGTTCCAGACCGGCCTGAGCAAGAGCGAGACCCCGTCTCTACTACAAATAGAAAGAAATTAATTGGCCAACTAATATATACAGAAAAAATGAGCCGGGCGTGGTGGCCCATGCCTGTAGTCCCAGCTACTCGGGAGGCTGAGGCAGGAGGATCGCTGGAGCCCAGGAGTCTGAGGTTGCTGTGAGCGAGGCTGACGCCACGGCACTCACTCTAGCCCGAGGTGCCGCAGCAGCAGCCCTGGGGTTGACCCCGGCTCGGCCAGGAGGTGGCAGGCGAGGCAGGGACTCTCGAGTAATCTCCAACCTCCGCGGTTTAACCCCTGACCCCGGCAGCCCCAGCAGTGGGCGGGTCCGGATCCGAGATTTGAGAACAAAGAGCCACTGTTCCCGCCTGGCGCTGGCCTTCAGCAGGTGCCAGGGCTGGGTCGGGACAGGCCTGGGCAAGTTTGCCCGCCCCGGTGAACTCCTATTTATCTCTTAAACCCCAGGTGGAATGCCTCATCTTCCGAAAAGCCTTCCCGACTCTCCTCCCAGGTTCCCTCAGGCTGAGGGGCCTCACTCCGGCCCCCCTGGGACCTCATGGGGCTCTGTGCCCTGCCCCCAGACCAGGGACTTCTCGGGGACCAAGCCCCAGTGTCACCTAGGAGTTTCCTGCAGGTGTCTAGCGAGCACCGCAAAGCCGGTGGCTTGAGACAATAGAAGTTCCTCCTCCCACACAGGTGGAAGGCAAGAGTCCGAAATCAAGGTGTCGGCAGGGCCAGGCCTCCTCTGAAGGGTCTAGGAGAACATCGGCCCGTCCCTGCCTGGTGGCTCCTGGTGGCTGCGGGGAGTCCTTGGTTCCCGTGGCTGGTGGGTGCATCACTCCCGCCTCTGCCTCCACTGTCCCCTGGCCTCGTCCTCTTCTTCTCATGCCGAAGCTTTTTTTTTTAAAGACAGTCTCGCTCTGTTGCCCCGGCTAGAGTGAGTGCCGCTCACAGCAACCTCACACTCCTGGGCTCAAGCGATCCTCCTGCCTCAGCCTCCCGAGTAGCTGGGACTACAGGCATGCGCCACCATGCCCAGCTCATTTTTTCTGTATATTTTTAGTTGGCCAATTAATTTCTTTCTGTTTATAGTAGAGACGGGGTCTCGCTCTTGCTCAGGCTGGTCTCGAACTCCTGACCTCTAGCGATCCTCCCCCCTCGGCCTCCCAGAGTGCCGGGATGACAGGCGCGAGCCACCGCGCCGGGCCTCACGCCAAAACATAATCACGAAGGTGACACTACTGAGGGACGGGGCCTGTAAGAGGCAGTGGACCAGCCTGGGCAGCACAGTGAGACCCTCGTCTCTACGAAAAGAAAATGTTAGCCGGGCGTGGTGGCTCACAGCTGTGGTCCCAGCTACCCGGGAGGCCGAGGCAGAAGGATCGCTTGAGCCCAGGAGGTGGAGGCTGCAGGGAGCTGCGACGACCCCACTGCACTCCAGCCTGGGGGCCAGAGCGAGAACCTGTCCCAAAAAAAATAAAATAAAATAAAACCGCGTAGCACACACGCGGGGCGGGGTGACGGGCACGAGTGTCGCCCGGCCTGTGCCTGCGCATGCAGGGGCGTCACGGGGCCGGGCGGAGGCTCCACATGGCCGTTGTGAGAAGAGGAAGAGAGCCCTTCGCCAGCGTGCTCGGCCCTCACCGCGTGACGCCCCGTGCGCTCCCCACCTGCAGCCAGCCTCTCCCCCGATGCAGCCCTCGACCCGGGACTCCTCGGCCCCGTGACCGCGAGAAACAGACCGCCTTCCCTTTTTTTTATTATTTTTTTGAGACAGAGTCTCGCTCTGTCGCCCAGGCTAGAGTGCCGTGGCGTCAGCCTAGCTCACAGCAACCTCAGACTCCTGGGCTCCAGCGATCCTCCTGCCTCAGCCTCCCGAGTAGCTGGGACTACAGGCACGTGCCACCACGCCCGGCTCATTTTTTCTCTATATATTAGTTGCCCAATTAATTTCTTTCTCTTTTTAGCAGAGACAGGGTCTCCCTCTTGCTCAGGCTGGTCTCGAACTCCTGACCTCGAGCGATCCTCCCGCCTGGGCCTCCCAGAGTGCTGGGATGGCAGGCGTCAGCCATCGCGCCCGGTCTTAAAATTTGTAACCATTTTAACAAGTGTGCGCTACCCGTGGCATTTTAGTGGATTCGCAGTGTGGTGCAGCCATGGCCTCTGTCTGGTTCCAGAACCTCCCGTCACTCCTGAAGGAGACGCATCTCTGTCACAGTCAGTCCTGGCCCCCTTCCACGTGGGCCACCCCTAACCTACTTTCCCTCTTCACGCATCTGCCCATTCCGAGCGTGTCGTGTCAGCGGAGTCACGCGATATCTGCACTGCGTTCCGGCTACGCTGGATGACGCCGCCATAAACCTGCGAGGCCGCATTTTTGCTGGAGCACCTGCCTCAGATCCCTCGGCTCTCCGCTGAGGCTGGAACTGCTGGGTCATTGTTTACCTTGTTGTGGAGCTTGCCAGACCGTTCCCTGTCACTTTTATTTTTCATCATAAACTCTTCGGGCACACACCAAAGTACCGACAATAAAATAGCCCACAGCCGTCCGCCCAGCGCCCAGCTAAATGTACAAATGCTTCCTAGGCCGGGCGCGGCGGCTCTCGCCTGTCATCCCGGCACTCTGGGAGGCCGAGGCGGGAGGATCAGTCGAGGTCAGGAGTTTGAAACCAGCCTGAGCAAGAGCGAGACCCCGTCTCTACTAAAAATAGAAAGAAATTAATTGGCCAACTAAAAATATACAGAAAAAATGAGCCGGGCGTGGTGGCGCATGCCTGTAGTCCCAGCTACTTGGGAGGCTGAGGCAGGAGGATCGCTTGAGCCCAGGAGTTTGAGGTTGCTGTGAGCGAGGCTGACCCCACGGCACTCACTCTGGCCTGGGCGACAGAGCGAGACTCTGTCTCAAAAAAAAAAAAGAATGTGTAGACGTGGGATTGTGCAGAAGGGTACACAGCCTAACGCTGATAGGCCGGCTTCTTTGGGCAGCGGAATTACTGTGTGCATTTATGGAGCACCTACTGGATGCCACTCGTGCCTTCGGGGCGTGGGGCAGGACCCCTTGGAATAAGGGTCTTCAACCGAGAAGGGAGAGAGTGACCCTTGTAGACGCTGCAGCTTGCTTGGGAGGAGAAGGTTCCGGTTTCCACCACCGGCCTTGGGCGCGAGGAATTCTGGTTTCCGTGAGTCCCCTGGCGCGACAGGCCGGGCAGGGGAGGGTGGCGGAGACCTTGCTTCTGCGGCCTCCCGGCTTGCTTTAGTCGGAGCCCTCAGCCCGCCGAAGGCCGCTCTCGGGGGTATGGCGTTCCGAGGCCCGGCAGCCTCCGGAAGGAGCCGGTCCTGCCGACGCCGGGTTCCGGACTTCCGGCCCCCCGAAATCCGACGGAACGAATTCTTGTTTTAAGCCGCCGCGTCTGTGGCCGATGTTACGGCAGCCCAGGAAACAGTAGCACCGGCCCATTTCTGTCTACTGGGTTTTCCCCCCTTTAGTCTAGTGGTGTCCGTGAGGCCTTCGGGTGTTCTGGAAGCTTCTCCTTGGTCAACTCGATGCATGGCAGATAACGTCTCCCGGTCCGCGGCTTGTCTTCTCAATGTCTTCCTTTCCTTTTTTCTTTGTTTTGAGACAGAGTCTCACTCTGCTGCCCGAGCTACAGTGAGTGCCGTGGCGTCAGCCTCGCTCACAGCAACCTCACACTCCTGGGCTCAAGCGATCCTCCTGCCTCAGCCTCCCGAGTAGCTGGGACTACAGGCATGCGCCACCACGCCCGGCTAATTTTTTCTATATATATTTTTAGCTGTCCAGCTAATTTCTTTCCATTTATAGTAGAGACGGGGTCTCGCTCTTGCTCAGGCTGGTCTCGAACTCCTGACCTCGACCGATCCTCCCGCCTCGGCCTCCCAGAGTGCTGGGATGACGGCCGGCCCCGGTCTTCAATTTCTTTCTTTCTTTTCTTTTTTTTTTTTTTTAGTGACCTTTGCTTGGGAATGAAAGAAATTGTCTTGACATCCAAAACTCTGAAATTGTGATTGGGATTGATTTACTGTCCAAAAGAAAAAACACCCCAATTTAAAAAACAAAAAACCTTTTCCTCGAGGAGGGCGGGTTTGGGTCCGTCAGGCGGTGGAGGCCGGGGCTTCAGGCCCTGCAGGAGGCTTCCGGCCGTGACCTTCCTCCCACTCTGGGCTCCGGCCAGACCCCACCTCCCCCCAGTGTCGGGGGCGGGGGGCGGCATTGGCAGCTGAGCGTGAGTCAGCCGGCCCGGGCGGAAGTGGTCAGCTCAGCCCCTGAACCGGCCGTGCAGGTTCCCGGCCGTGCCGGGCCGAGGGGCGCGGCGGGGTCAGCCCGAGCCGGGCAGGAAGTGGGTCAGCTGAGGCCTCCCCGCGTGTCCCCCGGTCGGGTGACCCGGCCACCCCGCCCCACTGCACAGCCGCGCGGCGCCCCGGCCGGCACGCGCCTCCCGTGATGATTCTGCGGAGCGCGTGTAGGAAGCACCTGCCGCGTGCCGCAGCCCGGCTGAGCTCCGACCCGCGGCTGTGCCAGGCGGACACGGGGTCTGCTCTGGGTCACAGGGGGGAAACTGAGGCCCGGGGTGGGGCAGCCCTGGGCCTGAGTCTCCCAGCGCAGAGCTTGCCCCCCCCACCCCCCACATCCGGCATCCTCGTCCTTGGCGGGCCAGGTCCGTCTTGCCCGACTCGAGCGCCACGCAGAGCGGCGGGGAGGTGGCAGCCCGACCCGCCCCTCCCGGTTCCGGGGGACCCGACATGCCCGGGCAGGTGGCAGGAGGCACTCCTGGTACAGCCGCCTGGGGGCAAGTTGCCAGAAGCCGGGGAGGGAGCGGGAAGGGTGTGGGCAGCGCCGGGGCAGGACTTGGTGGGCCGGGAGTTCCGGTGCTGACCTTTGAACCCCTCTCCCCTGCCCAGGCCTGTCACACTCAGCCAGGTCTCAAGACGGTCTCAGCATCTTCCCCCAGACCTTGGGTTTTGAGGGGTGCGTAGGAGTGCGCCGAGCAACCGCGAGGGACGCGGGGAGGGTGCTGCTTCCTGGGGAAAGGGGGCGGGGGAAATCGAGGCAGCAGCCCGGGCTCGGCAGAAACGAGGGAACAGGGGGTTCCAACGCCCGGGGGGGGGGGGGCGGGGCCCCTTTCTCCCGCGGGCAAAGGGGAGCCATGGAGGGTGTGAGGGGTCTAGCAGTCAGACGCGTGGGAGGGCGAGGACGGAGGCTGAGAGGGAGACCCAATCGGATGGGCCCCGCTGGGTCCTGCCCGGGACCCTTCAGCTGCCTGTGCGTCCCCCGTCACGGCTGGGCTGTCATCCGGGAACCCGGGAGCCGCCTGACCCTCGTCCCCAGCCCAGGGCTCGGCGCACAGTAGGCACTTCCTGGGTGACCGGGGCAGCCAGGCGATGAGGGGGCCCCTCCCGGGAGGCCCGGCTGCCTCCCTGCACCCTGGTGGGCCTCAGGGTGCGATGGCCACCTCACGGCTCCGCTGCCTTCTCCCTGGTGCTGTGCTGGGCGCGGGTGACACGGGGGACAGGGGACGGGCAGCCCCGCCCCCCCTCCCGAGGAAGGAAGCCGTGGGCAGTCAGGACGCGGAGAGCTGTGACGGGGGCGCCCAGGTGGCCGTGGGAGCCAGAGGAGGCGCCTGGGCAGCCAGGAGGGCTCCCCGGAGGAGGGGGCAATGAGCGGCGTGTGAGCAAGCGGAAGAGCTGCCGGAGCAGGATCGCACCGAATTCGCAGAGAAGCCCCACGAGGCGGGGGGTAAACCAAGGCCCAGGAGAGCAAAGGCTGGCCCGGGGCCCGGCACCCTTGGAAGAACGCCCTGACCTCCGCCCGGGCCTCGAGGCCCTGCTCCCTCAGTCCTCGTCCCTCTCCCACGCGACCCGCTCTCTGCCCGGGTCACCCAGCCGCCCTCTGCCCGCAACTCGCAGGCCGCCGCTGGGGTCAGGGACAGACGGGGGCTCCCACTGGGCTTCAGCGGGTCAGGGCCCGACAGCCCGAAATGTGGCTGTGGGGGACGACACTATGCCACCCCCAAATACGCCTCCTTGGCATGAGCCGCCATTTTGAGCCCCCGTTTTGAGGAGCTGCAGACTCGGGCCAGCCCCGCCCTCCTGTAAAAGAAACTCCCCGAGACGGTGGAAGGACATTTTTTTTTTTTTTTTTGAGACAATCTCGCTTTGTTGCCCAGGCCAGAGTGAGTGCCGTGGCGTCAGCCTCGCTCACAGCAACCTCAGACTCCTGGGCTCAAGCGATCCTCCTGCCTCAGCCTCCCGAGTAGCTGGGACTACAGGCATGTGCCACTGTGCCTGGCTCATGTTTTCTATATACATTAGTTGGCCAATTAATTTCTTTCTATTTTCAGTAGAGATGGGGTCTCGCTCTTGCTCAGGCTGGTCTCGAACTCCTGACCTTGAGTGATCCTCCCGCCTCGGCCTCCCGGAGTGCTAGGATGACAGGCGTGAGCCACCCCGCCCGGCCTAAAGGACATTTTTATCAGCAAAGGGGTCTCTCCCAGAAGCAGCTGCTCCAGGCCAGCTTTTGTCACCTGAGAGAACTTGTCAGCAAGACCAGGCAGCCTTCGCTGGCCAGGCCCTTCTGCCCCTCGACTGCCAGTACAGTGGCGGGGCATGGTGGCTCACGCCTGTCATCCCAGCACTCTGGAAGGCCGAGGTGGGAGGATCGCTCGAGGTCAGGAGCTCAAAACCAGCCTGAGCAAGAAGAACGAGACCCCGTCTCTACTAAAAGTAGAAAGAAATTAGTCGGACAACTAAAAATATATATGGAAAAAATGAGCCGGGCATGGTGGCGCATGCCTGTAGTCCCAGCTACTCGGGAGGCTGAGGCAGGAGGATCGCTTGAGCCCAGGAGTGTGAGGTTGCTGTGAGCGAGGCTGACGCCACGGCACTCACTTTAGCCTGGGCAACAAAGTGAGACTCTGTCTCAAAAAAAAACAAAGGACCCACGGCCCGGGCAAGATGGCTCACGCCTGTAATCCCAGCACTTTGGGAGGCCGAGTTGGGAGGATCCCTTAAGGCCAAGAGTTTGAGATCAGCCTGGGCAATGTAGCAAGACCCCATCTCTAAAAAACAATATAAAAATCAAGCAAGCGCAGTAGCGCGTGCCTGTAGTCCCAGCTACTCGAGAGGCTGAGGCAGGAGGATCGCTCGAGCCCAGGAGTTGGAGGCTGCGGTGAGCTATGATGATGACGCCACGGCACTCTACCTGGGGCGACAGAGCGAGATCCTGCCTCAAAAAAAAAAAAAAAAGGACCCCTTCCACCTCCCAGCAGGCACGGAGGGGAAGCCCCTGTATTTGCCCCTGGGGCTGCAGGGACCCTGTCCCCAGACGTTTGCCTCACTGCCGAAGCCCCTCTGGTTTATTCTTGGGAAGACGCAGAAAGCCGGCGTGTCTCCTCGTCTCTGCTGAGGACAGGCGCAGGGGCACGGACGAGGCCCGTGCTCGTCAACTCGCCCCGCCCCCACCGAGAGTCCGGCCTGGGTCCCCCTTCCAGCTCCCTCTCGCCCCGGCCGAGACAGGGGACACGGCCTTCACCGGGCAGAGCCTCGGCCACCCTGCAAGAAGTGGCGATGGCACCCCCTGCCAGGGGGGGTGGGGAGTTTGAATTTTGCACACGCTGCAGGTCGGCACAGGTCATGGGTCAAATTCCAGCACATACACCACCATCCCCTGCTGTGTGACCATCCGCCAGTTCCTCAACCTCTCTGTGCATGAGAACCGAGGCCCCTGGCTGTGAGGCAGGAGAACAGCACAGACGTCCTGGGGTCCTTGTCCGTCCAGCACGCAGCCCCCCCGCCAGGCACCCGACCACCCGCTGAGGACAGGAAACTCCAGGGTACGGGGTCCCCGCTGACGCCGTGGGACACAGGCCGACCTCACAAAAGGACACACAGAGAATGACACGTTTTGACTGTTTTATTTGCTTTCTGGGCTGTCAGGTTTGGGGTCTCCCAGGGCCCAGCCCCGAGCAGATTCCGGGAGACCCTTCTCTGCCCCGGGGGGGGGGACCCCAGACACGGAGGGGGGTTCAGACAAGGCACTGGCCGGGGTTCTGGGGTTCAGGGGGAAGCCGGGCTGAGGCCGGAGGGGCCGGGGTCTCCCCTTTTTGGGCAGAAAACACAGTCACCTTCAGCAGGAAGAGTTTTTCCTAGAGAGTAATATAGGGCAAAGCGAAAAACCTGAGATGTAGGGGAAGCCCCCCCCCAAAAAAAAGCCAAGGTGCTCCCTGGGCAGGCGGGAAGTGAACCCCACTGCCTAAGGCCCGGGTGTGGCGCAGGCCCCGCGGGCAGGGAGCACCATTGGAAACCGGCTCCCGGTGGGGGGAGTTTCCTTAAGACAAAGGGTCAGGACGCAAACGCCCCCCGGGCCCCGGACTGCGCCCTGCAGGTGGCCGGGGTGACCCAGGCCCGGGCGGTCAGGAGCCGTGGCCACCTCCCACGGGGGACAGGCCGGATCGTGTCCCCCTACTTTGTGCGTCAGGAGTTTTGGAGGGGCAGGCACTTCTGTGGGTCTCCGGGGCAACGGGGGGGGGGGGGAGTTCCGGGGAGAGGCGGGGGAGAAAAGGATCTGGGGGAGCAGGAGCAGTCTGAGCGGCCAGACCGGGTCTCCCCAAGGCCTGGGAGGCCCCGACACTGAGCTTGGGACAGCCGTCCCCCACTAAAAGCAGGGGGACGGAGCCTGTTGGCAAGCGTGTCAGGTGCCCGCCCGGGAACACCTGGGCGCTGGGCGCGAGGGTCTGGGTGGGCGCTGGCAGCCCTCGGCCCGCCTCCCCGCCCGAAAACAGAGGCGGTTCCCTCCCAGCTGGCCGCCCTGCGCCCCTGGGGGGCACCGGTGCCCCGGGGGAAAGGAACCGCATCTGGGATCTGAAAACAAAGCCCTTTTCTGGCCCGTCTTGCCCGTGGCTGCCTGAGGGCCGTGGCTGCACAGGGTGACCTGGAGTCGCCCTGCCCCTGGACCAGCGCCACGGCCCCCACGTGGCCTCGGCCCCCCGAGAGCTTCCAGAGGGTAGAGGCTGGGGCCATGGGGGAGAACGGGCTTCGACTACGGGGACTTCTGGGTTAAGACGCGGGGGGGGGGGGGGGGGGGGGGGGTCAAAGGTCAACCGTCTAGACAGCCTCGGCCAAGAAGGCGGTGGGCGGGTGGGCGGGTGGGGGCCCGATTTCCACCAGCCGCCGCTGCCCGCGCCCCCTCCCCGCCCGGTCACCCCGGGGGGCCACAGGCACACACGCCTGCTGCTCCGGCTGTAAGACAAAAAGACAACCCGAATCTACCACCATAGCGGATCCTTTCTGTTCTGGATGTTTCCACGCCAGCAAAGAGCTGTTCCTTGCTGCTGAAACTGCCGCCGTCTGGGACGTTTCTCCCCCCATTAAACATCTGCCTCTGATGTCAGTTCCCCCCCCCAACCCCCACCGCCCCATTCCAGCCCAGACCTGCCCCTCCAAGTGGGGGGCGTCTCAGCTGTCCCCTCCAAGTGGGGGAGTCTCAGCTGTCCCCTCCAAGTGGGGGGGTCTCAGCTGTCCCCTCCAAGTGGGGGGCTCTCAGCTGTCCCCTAAGTGGGGGGTCTCAGCTGTCCCCTCCAAGTGGGGGGTGTCTCAGCTGTCCCCCCCAAGTGGGGGGTGTCTCAGCTGTCCCCTCCAAGTGGGGGGTGTCTCAGCTGTCCCCTCCAAGTGGGGGGATCTCAGCTGTCCCCTCCAAGTGGGGGGTGTCTCA